>VDFB02358134.1:168391964-168451746 GCA_007258455.2 Sequoia sempervirens | reverse complement strand
CAATGCTGGGAATATTAAAAACAATTGTAGTAATGATAATAAAACATTTTGTACTAATTCTAACAAAGCTCCAAGCTGTTATGGTAACACTATAGTTCAGAATTAAGTTTTGTTGTTTAAAAATAGGAGTTTTTGAACAACTATGAATTTAGAATCCTAGTACAAGAGAGCATTCAAAGTAAAATTTCAACCCATGAAAACAAGAATGAATTTGAACAGCATATTTTTTAAAATTTTAGACATTTTAGAAGAGAAATATCCTTAAGACACATAAAACTCTAAAGAAGGGCGTAATTATTCAGCTATGTGGTGGCACGTCCAAACCGGCAATTCTCCCTATCCTTGTCCTTCATGGCATTTCCAATACATAGGGATGGTAGGGGAGATATCCTAGCCATCCCCACCCAATCACCAATTTAGAGATGCATCCCAATATCAGCAAAGTCCCAACAGCGTCATACAAAAGGGGTATAGGAGACCCACAAGTGCTTCCTACATGCATGCACCCACCTTATCAAACCCTAAACACTCACTATAACTAACCCACATTCCTATTTGCAATCCCCACATTTTACTGCAACCACAATCCATTTTCAGCTATGAGGTAGAAGGAAAAAAGAGGAAGAAGTCAGCATTTTCCATTATTGTGTGATCAATCATTAATTGCCAACTACAATACAATCACTATGGCTAAAATTGAACAATTTCATGTGTAAAAATTCAAGAGGGGTCAAATATTGGTTGTGCCATTTGTTGGAAATTGATTTCCATGGGAATTACAATAGGATTGATCACCATTTACTAGGCATGAGTGTACATGGGGTCAAGGTGAGACAAAATTGAGGTGCTCCTCTAGAATCTATGATTGTTCATTCCAATTTGTTGTCTATTGCTAGGATGGACATTGTGACAAATGAGAGCATTGGTAGATGAAAGGGGAAAGCCACAAGCAATGGGCAAAATGTAGTTTCCAGGTTGTTGAACATGCAAACATGTGAAGAGACTAATGCTACTGTAGCCAAATTATTGTATCCCAGGTCATCCCATTTCATTTGGCACATTCCCCATACTTCATGGAAATATTTGAAGAGCACAAAACACGATTGGATTTTCATATGTTCCCCTTAGCCAAATTCTTTTTATGTCATGTCATCCCATTTAATTTAGCAAACTCTCAATATTTCAAGGAAATGTTGAAAAGGACAATACACAATTGGACTCTCATATTTTCCCCTTAGATAACATAGATCGTGCACAACTCTCCCTAACAAACAACATTTGGGGGTGAACCTATTAATAGAGGACATGAGACATACATAGATAAGGGCACGTTGATCCATTATCATTGATGGGTGAATTGATATAGACATCTTCCACTCATTAATATTATTTATTTATTTAATTGGTTCATACTTTCTTGGAGTTGTTGATTGCTCAGAGAAGCACAAGGAAGCAGAATTTCAATTTTTAGGTTTTGTGGGAGGTCATAGAGGAGTTTAAGGCTTCAAATGTTATACAAATCGTGACTGATTCAACTTATGTTTGAATGTTAGCTGGCCTAATGGTGGAACTGGAGAGTACATACAAACACAATTTTTGGACCCTATGTTATGTTCATGCGAGCAACAACACGTTGAAAGACATCAGAAAGATAGCTTGGGTGAGACAATGATGGTCAAGCTAAAAAGAAATAAATTATATTGATGGTCGTGAATTTCCAAGAATACACCAAAGGGCATGGAACATAGATTAGGTAAAATAGGAAAGAACAAGGAAAAAAGGACGAAAGACTCAAGCAAATAAAATAAAGCATGAAAAGCAGGAGAAACAAATAAATACACAAACGAGGCTTAACCCAAAATGATGGCCACAAGGGGAAGACACTGCAAATCAATGGAAGCAGATGAAGACCACCCAAGCTAAAAAATATAGTTCATAATACATTAAACACGAGTTTTTCAAATAAAAGGTCATCCATGAGGTTCCCAAAGGACTGGTCTCTCGGGCTTCCAATGGTAAGGACCTAGCCAATCCATTGAAGGAATCTCAATAACATTTCTTTAATATTGGAATTGAAACAAGAGGATTCTTAAAATACTATAAATTTCTAAATACTTTAAATTCTTGAAGTTGCTCCCAAAGAAGCAATAGGGTTCTAAACATTTGCTCTCATACAGAGTTAAAGGCTAAAGCTATTCAGCAATCAGTTAACATTACTTGCCTTTTACATATTGTTCAAATGTAAATATACTATACACTCATAAGCCATTAATATTTCAAACAAATTTACTAATATAACAGCAGATTTATTGTATAGAATTTAAATTCATTGATAAATTAGCATGTTTCTTGTTCTTTTTAGTGATACTCACTGAGTTTTAAATAACCTGGACCATTATTTAGTTTTAAGCATTACTATCCAGTTTAAAACAAATCCTTCAAAATCATTTCCTTATCTTTCAGTTTTCCCAATCCCCAAAGGTATTATTCAGCCTCCTTAAAAAGCAACAAAAATTAAAGACTGAGAGTTATATTTTTTATTTTCTTTTAAAAAACACCTTCGAGGGCTTAAAACTAGCCAATCCTATATGCTTGTTCTTCTTCATTATTAATATATATGTTCATTAATTTCAGTCTTACCTTAAAGCAGAGTTGATCTCCTTTTTCAAGTCTTTCGCCATGGGAAGTCGCCCCTTGAGTGTAGCTTTTATCCTCTCCTTATTGTCATCAATTCTACATAATACAGGAGAGAAACAACAATATGATATGTTATGGACTTGCACACATTCACAGGACAAGCTAGAAAGTAAACATTCAAAAGTGTCAAGGGTCATAAAGAAAACCCAACATCTTAGTCATTTGACTCTTGAAGCTCTCCATCTCGTCCTTCTTAAGACCTAGTTTGATTCTATCTTCAGACTCACTAGCCATGCCATCCTTTTCACGCTGAAGGGCCTTTATGTTTTTCTCTAACCTATACCTTTCACTTGTCTTCTCCTGTATATCAGATTCAAAATCTCGCTCATCAAGCTGACTTGTTTTCTTCTGAACCTCCACCTCCTAGAAAAGTACAAAAAATAAGTTCAATTACAGAAGAGATTAACCACGATTATCCAAAAATTCCATAAATATTATCATTATGATATTACTGTAAATTTGACATGATACTACCAAAAGCCTTTCTTTCTCATCAATACGAGCCAAATCTGTATCTGACTTTCTTGGGTTTTCCAACTCTTGGTCAATCTCCTTGAGGCGATTTGCTATCTCTTCCTGATAGGAATACAAAGATAATATAAGTGTCACCCTTGTACAGTTTGTGCGACAAATACCAAATAACTGAACATCCAAACCAACTTCATACCTTCTTTTGATGTTTTGCAAATTTTTGACCTTCAAACTCACTGCACTGTTTGCTGACAGATTCAAAAGCTTTCCATATGCTTTTGATTTCCATGTCATTAGACTCCTGTATAAGAGTTATTTTCAGATTTTCTATCCAGTGTCTTTGTCAACATTAACAACATTGGATACATAATTTTTGAGAATCAAGGTAGATTAGACACATAGAAGACCTAAATGAATCTCATACAATTCAAGGTAGATTAGGCACATACAGGACCTAAATGAATCTCATACAAAACTAAAATAACCATACCTTTTTAGCTGCACTATCCTTCTGAAGTTCTTTGAGACGCTGTTTTGCTTGATTGGTGAGATTAAATGCCACTTCATTATTGAGAGGTATGTTATCAACTATTCCTAAATTGTGTTTTGCAAACATGGTCTGAATATATTTATCACGATCATGCTTCACTGATATATGAGCCTGCAATGAAATTTGTCTTAAATCACCAAGAATATATAGTGGAAAGCTGCCAGCACAAAAAAAATATCAAGAACATTCCAACAAAGCAAGAGAATACATCTGCTTGAGCCTGTAGTCTGCCCATCTCCCGAAACGTATCATTAATTGTCTTGGTAAGAACATCACTCTCTGTTGATGTATCATTAAGCTCTCTTTCCAACTTGCTAATTTTGGATTTCAAATGGGCAATTCTTTCTTCAAATTTTACTTGCCATTCTCTAAGCTCCTCGTCAGTATCTAGAGTTTAAACATTTAACTGTCACTTGACACATACAAAATGATGGCAAACATATCTTCCACAATTAGAAAAAATAAACAAAATTGTCTTGAGCTTTCATTTCCTTGCCATAAAAGAGGAAATAAGAAGATTGGAAGGGTGTGTCAAAACTATTAGAGCAATGTTCAACACTGAAAAAAAATACCTTCATTTTCCTCAGCAAGGGCCGCATATTGTGTCTGTTGAAGCTTATAAAGAGTGCTCCGTTTTGTGTCTTTCATTCGAACTTCATCTTGCAGTTTCCTTAAATCCTTGAGGGTTGTTTCTGTCTGATCTATTTTAGTCTGTATATTCTGAATATTTTTCTCTAACTCTTGAATTTGAATTTTTACAGAGGTAACTTTGTCTTGGTCCTGTTCAATGCTTTGGCGGAGCTGTAAAAATGAAAGCAATAAATTACCAGCAATCCCAAATGCATTCTATTTGCTTGCAGCCTAGAAGCAATGTCAGTCAACAGGCTACAGAATTTGCCAGTACTTAAATTAAATTATTAAACAACCACATTTCCTTTCAAAAGAAATATTATGCATAAAATATTTGCATTCATGAAAAGAACCTTGTATGCCGCATCTTTCAGAGTTTGCAGATTCTCTAGTTTCAGCTTATACATCTTAATTTCCTGAGCTTGCTCTTTGTGAAGCTTCTTTATTACCTCCAAGGCTTTTGTGTATCTGAGCAGATAGAGCATAGAAAACCACATATGATGATAAACATTAAAATTTCAAAGAGATAAGAAGCATGAATAAAAAAAAGCAATGAAAAAGGATTTAAGCTTCAAATGCTAATCAACCTTGCTTTACTTCAATATATTCAAAGGTCAAAAACCACAAACTAGCTAGCAGAACATAATTTACCCATTACTGAAAGAACAATAAAGGAAAAAGGGAGGTAAAACCGCATACAACTAATGTGCACTAAAAGCCTCATGGTTGAAATTGATCCAAACAGAAGAATAACAGCAAGCAGCTGCTCAGGCAAGAAAACATGAAGCACAAACAACTTTAACAACAGTTGGTAAAATAATCATAGAATGATATTAAATCACCAACAAGTTCCAGTTCTTTACATCATCATTCTTGACTGACAAAATTAAAAAAAATATTATCGATGGTCACAACAATCAAAAAGTTAAAAAAATTAACAACACACCACACAAGATTATAATTGCATATCATTTGAGGAGATAATCTTTCCAGTTGGTGATCGTAAAGGCCCCAGTAACCTAAAGGCTCCACAGTTTCCAAATAGGATCCCAAAGGATTCAACAAAGGAAATAGCATGGAGAAAGAAACATTGGAATTCCAATATGTAACTGAAAAATATTGAGCTCAAATCTATATGTGTATGTTAACATAATTTTATCGTCAACCCACATCACATCACAAGAAGTGGTATCAGAGCAATGAAAAACCTTGATTGTGTGGAGCATAAACAAGTGAAAGTGTAGCTTGTGCAAAGCAAGTTACAAGGATTGCTCGAGGCCTAGGAAAAGGAATTAGCATTATAACACTATTAGTGCTTATAGGAGAATTGCAACATGAGCATGTCCCACATTATCTACCAAGGGAAGAGAATAAGGCAGACCACAAATCAAGTGGACGGATGGCACAATTGATTGAAAAAGGAACAAACTAATTTCAGAAGCCATAACCTTGTACTACCACTCCTTGATACTCCTGTTGTAAAAATAATGTCAACTCTGACTCCATCTGCAGACAAACAATTAGGGAATAGTTTTTTAGGTGACAAAAAGAAAAACCTGGTACAAGTTACAATATTATAACACATGCAAACCATTATAGACTGCAAAGGGACAGATAAATGAAGTTCAATGGCTGAATTTCTTTCTAGACACCTTGAGAGGGTTTTGCATGATTGGTACATATAATCTGATATGGATTGTCATATCCCTTCAAAAAATTGTAAGATTTTGAATAAAACAGTGATATTATTTTTGCAAATTAATATTCATGTTTCAATATTCAAATATCAAATATTTAAAAATAAGTAATAATCAACATTAGAATAAAATGATAATAAATAAACATATAATGAAAATTAAAATTGAATAAGATCAGAATTCTATAATCATTATAAATAAATTAATAAATAAATAAATGAAATAATATAGATCATTATTTATAATTACTGTGGATCCTAAACAAGTATTCATGATCATTATTATTTAAAAACATAAAAAAATAAGCTATCTACAGCACCGCTTCACTTTACCCAGCCATCCTAAGGAAGTGACGTTTCACTCAAGAGAAGCACTTGATGAGGACGTGACTTCTCATCAAGCAAGGTTCAATATTTAAATGAGAACCATTTCAAACAAAAAGGCATCATTCTTATCATCGGTAGTGGAAAGAAGTAAGTATCGTGGCTGGCAGAAAGTGAACTTCTTGCAAATTGAACAGGTAAGTATATGCTGTGACAAAAATAAGTAATTTACAGTTATGTTAAAGATCAGCCAAAGAGTAATTAAATGATAAATAATGAATGCTCAGCAAATAAATTAAGGACTTAGTAATAGTTGGTATTTGACATGTATATTTAAAATATATATATGATAAATATGAATATATTAGATATAACATGGTTGCTGTATATATATATGTTGTAATGCATATGTTGATGAATATATTTTGGTAATCAAGTACAATGATAACCTTGATGAATTGGCATTATTTGTTACTCATATCTCATTTAAGTTGGATACCTACTGATATGATATACTCCCATCATAATTGTTATAAGTGTAAATACATAAGATAACCATGGAAGAAGTGAGGAAGAGATTATCACTAGGTTGACCAGATACTAGACAACCTCCTAAGTACGCCACTCTATGACGGTATGACTAAGTGCACCTCATGGAGCCAAGGGGGTGATATCCACTCTTGGGCTTAGGAGGGGATGTTTACGGGCCTCCTATAGTAATCTCTTCCCAACTTCTACATGGATTGATTGATGGGACTGTTTTAAGGGAGTCGCAATCATCAGAGGAGTAGGTAAGATAGTAAGGATAGGGAAAGCAGATACAAGTTGTCCACCAAGTAGACCACCCCATGCGGTATGACTAAGTGCGCCAAATGAGGGCCAAGAGGGATGGTATATCCGCTCTTGGGCTTGGTGTGATAAACTTCGGGCGGACCTATCATACTTCCACTCACTTCCCCTTATGATCCAACTCTCAATGTGAATTATGAATATTATGTGGTTTATGTAATGTAAATGCATGCATGAAATGAATAGATAAACATTTGTTATATATGTCTAATTATGTAAATTACGTTTCAACAATATCTAACATGATTTGCAGGTCCTAAACCAAGATTCAACAGGTTTGAAGCATTTAATTAATAAATCAGAACCCTAACTTCAGCAGCCTATATATCTAGAGCAGAAATCAAGATCACATCAGAAAGGGGACATTACATGGATCATTTCACAGAACAGGAGACTTGAAGAAGGCTTTTGAAATGATTTCTAATTACTAAGGAATAACAATTAGATTTGGGTGTCTGCAACTTTTTCATTTGAATTTCTGGTTTGAACTTTGAGTGGGAAATTCGGGAATGGGTTTTGACAATCCAGGGGGAGTCCCTATGGCTCCCACTCCCCCTCCCCTGGTAACTGGTGGTACTATCTCGAGCAGTCCATCAGGGACCTTTTTCGATGTCTTGGATGTTGGGACCAAAGGTTGGAAGATTGCCCTCGTGGGAGATGACTGTAAGGAACATTGCCTGGGAATGTTGACCCAAAGTTGTTGGCGTCAGAAGAAGGAACAGCTATCAAACTGCCTGATTTGACTATTAATAGGATTATCTCTACCATGGAGAACACACTGGTGGGGAACATTCCCTTACACCCCAACATTGATCTGGTTAGAAAATGGGTCATGGCCAAGTGGCAGCTAAAGGGTAGTGTCTTTGTCAATGCAATGGCGGGAGGAATGTTCCTCTTTAAATTCATTGCTGAGGATGATCTCTTCTGTGTCCTTGCTAGTAGACCTTGGCTTTATGGGAAAAACTCTATTTCCCTTTGTAGATGGAAGCTTGGCTTTGACCCTAAAGTGGACCTCAACAAAGCTGCCCCTGTTTCGGTTAGATTGCCTGGCCTGCCACTAGAGTTATGGGATGAGGAAATCATTGCCTAGAAGCTAATTCTTTCCGCCACTTCGTCATCGTGGATAAAGTAACTAAGGAGAGATCCAAGTTAGCTTTTTCTAGATTTTGTGTTAGTGTTGATGTGTTTAAGACTCTCCCGACCTCTATTACCATTGAATCTAAGTTTGGAAAATGGAAACAACCTATTTTGTATGAAAATTCAAGAATTTTCTGTCAAAATTGTTGAAAACCTGGTCATGTTTTAACTCAATCCCCGACTATTAAAAACAGGAGCCAAAAATTTCTAGACCAGGTGGAGAAACTCAAAAATCCGATTGATAATGCAGAGGGTTACCCCTTCAGACAAGACCTTATCAATATTATTAGCTCACCTCATGGCTCTTTGGATAATTCACATGTGTCTTGGCAATCTGCTCCTGAGATAATGGGGAATTTGGAAACTGCTTTTGACGACCAAGAAAAAAGGAAAAGCACAGGGGTTGGACAACAGACAGACAATCAATAGGACTATCATTTGTCTATGCCTCTGAATACGCAGGATGATGTTGATGAAGGTGAGGTTCTTGAGCTCTTATTGGGAATCTATCCTTGGAGGAGAAGAAAGGGGTACTCCCTCTTTGGATGGATCCAAAAAAAATGATTCAAAACGAGGAAGGGAAGTTCCCTCCTCAGACTGTGCATGAAGAATCGGTTCTACCGGCCAACAGAATCACTAACTCATGCCCAAATGTTGTGGAGAAGGTGCTCTCAAAGGTTAACCCAAACAATCCTTCAATTCAAAAGAATGGGGAAGAGGAGAGGAGAGGTTCTCAAAAAAACATCACGCCCCTGCCTAATGGGGATCAAGAATCAACAATGCAAAGAGCTAGGGCTAGTTCTCTTTGCAATTCACAGAATACTGGGATTAACAACCTACAAGTTTGGACCACTCCTAAATGAAAGGGAAAAGGCCCTTCTAAGAAGGCTGTTGATGCTGAAGTGGATGTTAAGACTGGAATGAAACAATTTTGGGCTAGAAATTGCTTGATATTACTTGAAGAATAGATTACAATTTATAGAGGAGTAAAAATACTGTAGACATTAAATGTCTACCTACCAGCTACCTACCAACTACAGTAGATATAATTGACCATTATACAATAGAAGAATATAATATTCTAACACCCTCCCTTAATGGCAGACTCATCTCACGTGGCAGAGTCAGTGGCAGGCTTTTGTCTCTTGTTGTAGAGCTTTCTAAAGAAGGGGCAACCTTCTCTATTTTTGGTACTCTTGGTCATCAACATTCTGCAGATCCAGGGAGGGTCTCCGTAGCAGCAGAGTGTTCTGAAGAATTTGTGACCAATTGACCTGCAGATTGTTTTCTATAGGCTAGTTAGATGATTGACCATTAAGGGAGGGTGTTAGAATATTATATTCTTCTATTGTATAATCGCGTTTTTCTGTGAAATCGCGTTTTTCGCGTTTTTACCTGGTTTTTGAGCTCGGTGGAGGACGTCTTTTTTGTCCTAGCTTGGTCACCCCTCTACTCAGCTTCAGTTTGCCACGATTTCGTGGAGTTTCGAGCCATTTATCTGCATTTTTCTGGTCTTTTAATGGCGGCCTAAGGTTCAGAAATTTTCATCTAGGGTTTTAACCCTCAGATCAAGTCGAAAAATTATTTTTATTGCAGATTCCTTCTGGGTTTTCCGAGATCTCAACTGGGTCGTCGTCCATTTTTTCTGGGTACCTCGTTTTCTGTGCCTCGAAATTTGTGCCTTAGTTTCAAGTCGAAAAAATTTTCTGACTGTAGATTCCTGATGGGTTTTTCGAGATCTCAAATGGGTTGTCGTCCAATTTTTTTGGGTGCTTCGTTTTTCGTGCCTCGATTTCTGTGCAGATCTTTTATGGCGGCTAGGGTTCCAAACCCTCTGTTTTTCAACCGACAATCGATGGCTACCTGTTTCTGGGCTTCTGTAATTCGCAGTGTTGCGTGAGATTTCTTTGTTGGGTTTTTTAAATATTTTTTCCCTTATTATTAAAAAAAAAAATCTGGGTTAAGGGTTTATAATTTTCTCCTCAAAAATTAAGGGTCAATTCCTGTTTACCCTAATTGGGGTTTCTGTTGTACGGGAGGGCTCTCTAGTTTCTAAAGGGTTTTACCGTTTTTCCTTAAAAACGATGATTTGTATGCCAATCCGTGTTTCGAATTCCGTGCCAGCTACTTTTTGGGTTTCTATAATTCGCAAAATGTGTGGGATTCCTCTCTAGTTTTTCCGTTTTTTCCGAAAAAACGATGATTTGTAATCTTGGGTTTGGCAATTTTTTTCCTCAAAAATTGTGGTTTCTTGCAGTCTGTTCTTGGGCGTCATGCTCCTTTGCAAAAGTTTCGATGGTTTGTCAATTTATCCGGGCTAGAAATTGCTTGTATTACTTGAAGAATAGATTACAATTTATAGAGGAGTAAAAATACTATAGACATTAAATGTCTACCTACCAGCTACCTACCAACTACAGTAGATATAATTGACCATTATACAATAGAAGAATATAATATTCTAACATGGAAGGCCTTCCCAAAAGGAAACTGGACAAAAAGAGATTGCTCAAGAAATTGACAATGGGACGCAAAGAACCCTAGAAGTTTCTTCCAAAAAAAATCATAAATGAAGATTTTGTCATGGAATATAATAGGACTCAACAGTCCTCACAAGCAATTTTTAGTCAAAAGTTGCATTTATGAATACAAGATTGACATTCTCCTTCTACAATAAGTCAAAATGACAGAAGCTTACTAGAAGTACTATGGGCTTACAAGACAACTGAGAAAACAACCACAAGCTTTACACCATACAAAATTGTGTATGGGAAGAATGTGGTGCTTCCTATTGAATTAGAAATTGTAAGAGACCGGGTGTCTCTCAACCCAACCCCTGACTGAAAATGCAAGGTTTTTTGTTTGTTTTCTGTGCTTTTGATTTTTTTGTGGTTTTTTGCAAATAAAGAGAAATTGCGATTTTGCAAGAAAATGCTTGGAAAAATAAAATAAAATACCAGAAGACTATATTTGACAGAAATAAGCCTACAGCCTAATGCCTGATGCTTTATTTATCTTCCAGAATAATTACAATTGCAAAATACAATCATGCAAGTTAAAAGGAAAACTATTATTTAAAGAACCTGAACAAGTTTGCAGCCGCCTAAAGAAAGCCAGAGAAGGTACGGCCAAATGAAAGAAGCAATCTACAGACCCCAAAATCAATGCCAAAGCTCCAAAATCCCTAGGCATCCAGAATAGAAGAGGCAGAAGATCAAAAATCAAGACGTCTTGCTGGATATGAATGGTACGGCCTTGCTACTGTGATAATACGGCCTGTACCAGCAAATAAAGAATCTGTACTGCCTTGAAGTTTGTGCCAAATGTCAAATAAAACACTTCCAATGCAATAATCTCCTTTTGGAAGAAAGATCGATCCAAAACTCTAATTATAAACTCCAAAATATGCCCAAATATGACTCCTGTGTGAAGCCACTCTGTGACGAGCTTCAATTGGTATTGCACAGTCTCAGTCTGTCTGATTCTGAAGAGGGAACGTTCTCCAAAACCCAATGATTTGCAGAAACCCTTATTTCACAAACCCCAATGCTCTTAGAGAGAAAAATAGACAAATTCAAATGATCATCAATAATGAGTTCGATTTGCCTTGAAGAGAAATATATATTGTTTCCTCAAAAGTTCGACCCTTTCTCAAAAATCAGCTTAATTGCATTTAATAATGTAATAATTCACCCCTTTTAGAGACTTGGGCAAATTATTAATAAATGGCGTCCTTTTTTATAAATGAATATTAAAACTCATTAAATATTAAATTTTCCCCTTTTTATTATAAAGTATTAAATACTTTATAATTCGCCATTAATAATAACTTTAATATTTCATTAAAGTGACTTTATATTATAAAGTCAAATTAATAATCTTTTAATTATTATCAAATGCTCTAATAATCCCTGTTTACTCATCAAATCATCAAACTGGGTCGAAACTGAGCTGACCAACTGAATCAGGTGCCCTGCCAAAAAAAGCAACTTCTGCCTGCCTGACTTACTATAAATAGTATCTGTAAATCACTCTGAAAGTGTCTGCCAAGGCCCAAACCTAAATCAACTGCTGGAGTAATGTTCCCAAATGCTGGATAACTGCCTCAAGTGATCCTCTAAACACATCTGCCAGCCTACGAGGATCTGAATGATAGGCTAACCCCTGAAATAACTGTACTGCCTAAGAAGGGGACATTACAAAAATCAAAATACTACGAACAACAATGGAACTGGGATGGATTTGTCTAAGGCCTATAAGCAATGCACAACTGAACACCTTGGATGTAAATCGTCAATAGTCTCTCTACAGTTTCAGCTGAATAACTGGCATCTATTATATGTTTCATGAAATAGAGATTTCAAGGATAAGCTCTGAACAAGGTGACTGAGACCCTATGAGATCGAAACTATGTTTGATAATGGTGCAGTCAAGTTGTGTACTACTGATAACACGTCTTAAAATGATAGTAAATGGTCATCACCTGAAGTTATGTCACAAGTCATTATCAAAGGAAGAGTTCACTAAGTCACCACGAAACTAGATGGTTGTATCAAAGTTCTTGCTTTACCTTCACCAAATTCGTAATCACTGAGCATAGGTATTATAGTAAGACCCAAAAAATGTTCTAAAAAAAAAAATGGTCTGAAAACCAATTTATCACAAATCGATTACTAAAAAAGAAAAAAGAAAATTTTCATCATCAAACATTCTCTGTCACAATTGGAGCAGTTGTTGCATAAGTAGTTGTTGTGCAAGCAGTGGCTGCACAAGAGGTTGTTGCGGAAGTAGTTGTTACACAAGCACAACTCTGATCTGTTTTCAACATCTATGATTCATGAACATCTTCAAAAAACAAAGATGGTTCCAATTCTAATTAAAGGCAGTGGTGGTCCATTCTTCCAACAATTTTTATTTGTAAAACCAATTCAGATATATTAGGTGATTTTATCTTTCTCTCTGAAAATTATCATGATATTTTTCTATAATATTTTAGTATAAAACTTTAATCACTTCATCCACTCCCCTCCCTCTACCCTTCTTTTTCCAAATCAGCCTCAAATAAAAAAATTTAAAAATAAATATGAGGCACTACTGGAATTATTTTTTTGTTGATATGAGGGAGAGCAATTCTGCGTGCTGTTGTATAGAGTAGTGGATTTATGTATGTTGTTTTGTGTTGGTATTAAAAGGCATTTGATCTTTGGACTCTTGGGAAGAGCATACCCTTGTTATAAGTACATGCTCATGGTAGAGTTTCACCTCGATGGAATATATTCGTAATCAATGGCTGTTCCCATTCAGTCCATTCCATGTCCAAAAAATATTCTATTATAGATGGTCTTTTCCAAATCTATATTGATACAAATGCAAGCATATTTAAGAACTCTAAACTTTTGGTGAATTTTGAAGCAGTGATATTTCCCTATGGCCCCTCCAATTCTCATAAAGAGGATTCCCACCAGTATTCACTCAATTTAAGTTAAAAACAGGAAATCAATGTTCGACAAATAGTCTATGTTATT
The DNA here is from genome assembly GCA_007258455.2 of Sequoia sempervirens. Lineage (NCBI taxonomy): Eukaryota > Viridiplantae > Streptophyta > Pinopsida > Cupressales > Cupressaceae > Sequoia > Sequoia sempervirens. The sequence goes on along the minus strand of VDFB02358134.1, from coordinate 168,437,867 downwards.
TAACAAACCGGTCCTAATTGGAAAGAATAATCCTTATCTTGCCTAGTGATGAATACAGCCATAAAATAGCCCTTGAGCATCATTAAAATGTTCAATAGGCCCAAGCATCTACATTTTTCATAAATGAGGCACCTAACCCCTTTTGCCCATAGAAAGGCTCACATAGAGCTAGAGATTAATCATTAAAGCTTTTCCTATTCAAAGCAACAGTCCACTTTCCATTTGCTCAATAGAGAAGCCGACTCTGGGAAGAGTGTACATGGTACGTGGCATCCATTTCCTCCCTACAGTATTACCAAACATGACAAAAAGGATTTGGAAACATAAAAGCAACAACAATAAACAAAGAAGCAAAATTATGGGCTAAACAAAATGGATTATAATACTTATTGTTGATCATAGAACTACATGAAACATGCATATTGTGTATATTTACAAAATTTAAATAACCTATATATTCCATCATAACTGCTTAATGATGTCTGCCCACTATTAGCAAGCTCTTTATTCTGCTTCAATGTCATAGCTTCTAATTTGTAAGTTATTATCACCTTAATCTTAAATTTCACAACAGTTAAGATTGCCAACTCATTTAGTTTCACAAATTAACTTTTACTACTATCAGTGAAAACCATACAGCTCAAATATAATTTTACAATTAAGCATTTAAATTATCAACAAGAACACTAACTCCAACAGAACTGACATCTAAAATTAACATCGGCCAAGATACATGCCTTGTAGCTGAAAAAATGTCGTCAAACTTTTTCTTTAGTACTGAAGCCTCTGCAAGCGGCCAGTTTGCATCATCCTGGTGCACAAATATTACATTTTCTAATATAGCTTTTGAAACTCCCATAAGGGCAGGAACCTCTCTGTCCATGTCAGCACATCTGTAACTAAGACATACCTTCTGCAACACACAAAAAAAATAATTTTAATGACAAAGAACAGACAAGTATTGGTGAGTTTTATAAAATCCAACAGTAAGTACCTGAAAGAAATTTTTATAAGAATATCTTAGAACCTAGCCAGGTGGTTTGAAGATGCTCTTTAGCAGAGTAGCAAAACTCAGGATTAGCTTCAGCAAAAACTGAGTCACTTCATGAACTGCCATCTCAAAGAAATAGACGAGATTATGATGCATTACAACAATGCAAATATGGATAAGGGTCTGGAATTGAGGCAAGCTTGAGACTCATAGACCAGGCTTGAATTTCCAATGGGTCTTATTCACAAATCAAATTTGAAAATGATTGATTAATTATTTCTCTATCATAATTTATTCTCAGAAAACCTATTAATTTATTAACACCATTAAGTATTCCCTTAAGCCAGAATGTCATTAATGACATCAATAAATTAGATCTAAATTTTTTAACGGGTTTTCCACTAGGGACAAAATAACACAGCTATCTATTTCTGTATTCATAATCATTATTTTTCTTGATGGATCTGAAAGGAGATTTGCAATGTCAATTTGTTTCTTACATAACACAGTGGTTTCCAGAAGCATTTCAATAAGAAAAATTAAGGACTCTGGAATATTTAAATCTTTAATGGTTTCCCTGGGTTGAAGGGACCTATTTCTCAAATTAGATGGTTTCATTAGATTTAAATCTGCATTAGATTATTTTTAAAACCATTGTCAATCACACTTCAACAGACTAGCTTTTGATTGGTGACAAAGGACATGAGACAAATCAGATGCTAACGATGAAAGTTACTAGGACATGAGCCTACAGAGAGCTGAAACATTATCCAAAAAGTTTTGTCAAGCAAGTTTGTCGGATGAAAGGATCTCCCCTTGAAGAGCAGTTTGTATTAATAACAATGTCATGAAGGGGTCCATTAAGCGATATGCCAAGGCATTGAAACCTAGTACCTTGAGGAGGCCATTCAACAGGCAGAGGCCTATGCAGAAGTTGTTAGGAGTTTATTTGCAATGGGTTCAACAACCAAACTTCCAAACTTGTTAGGCCATTCAAAGTGCTTCAATAGGACAAAATGTGCTTAATATTTCATTTTCTGATTTGCAAACAATGAAGAGCTCTATGAAAGAATTTAAAACAGTGAACTTACACATGATGCATGACAGAGATATAGCCACCAAGTTTGCAGATAAGACTTTGTCCTTGATTAAGCAATTAAGGAGAGAGGTTAGTGAGCTCACAATTGAGTTTAATTCTATGAGGCGTGCTTTGGAAAGTGCCCGAGAAGCACTTCTTGAAGCAAATGAACAGCTCTATGAGGCCAAACAGTTTGAAGAGTGGGAGAACAGAGAAAGGGCAAGGGAGATCAAACATGTAATGGATGAGCTTGATTGTATTCAGGAGGAGTATGATCTTGCCCATTGTCCCAAGAAATTAGGAAATAGCAGTTTGGATCAGTAGGAGGATTGGTTTGATTTGGGAGAGGAGGATAATCATCAGTTGTTTGATAATCCTTTATTTGAATGGGATGCTGATTTGACTCATGATAATCCACTTTTCAAATTGAATGACGGAGACCTAATCAATTTCAGTGACGAAAGTGGATTTGGTTACAAGACTTGGGACCCAGCTGCAATTTCCAATCATGAAGTGTTGTCTCAAGATTGGAGTAGTGGGTCAACTTCTAATATTAGTACCGCTGCCCTCTTTCCAATCAGCTTGTACATAACTTCAAATTTAGATCCACAAATGAGTTGGATGGTTTCTTCAATCCAACAGTCGAGTAGTTCATGGTTGGGGCTGGATGGCAAAGGTGATTTGATCCTAGGAGATGATTTTGTTGCTACCTCCATACTCATCTCTCCTATGCTTTCAATAGGACTTCAATTTGATTGTTGCTTCCCTTACATTTTTTTGTTTGTTATGGTGACATCTTTTGATGAGCAAACTGATTTTGAGTTTTGGCAGGCTTTGAGGCAGCTAGCTATGAGTGTTTTTCCGGCCACAGTTTATTCAATTATTGCTTCCACTCTAGCGAGTGATGCTCACTGCAGTTACTTCATGGAGATGATATGCATTATTTCATATGATGTTTGGATGATTGCAGTGGTTTGGGTGTGTTGGTGTGTTCGGAACCTTTCTCTTGACACTTGGAGGTTGAGTGTTGACGTTATGATTATGGTTTGCAACAGCAGAGGCATCTCCTGGTTGGCTGATTTCAGAGATATGGCAATGATTGACTTGCTTCATATTTGGGGCATCATGAGGTGTGATGCCGAGGTTTATTTCTTATGGTTGAGCAGGGTATTTTTTATGCTGTCTAGGATTGTGATTCGCAGTGAGTTTACTGATGTAGACTTCTCTGAGTTGCCTCGGCAAGATATATTCCATGGCATTGGCTTCAATCCTTTCAGGTACTTCAGTATGGGCTTTGATGATTTTTATTCTTTGGGGGTCCAAGATAGGGGAGTGCAAATTGGGCATGATGGTTTGACAGTTATGATCAGAGTAGCGCAGCGTCAGCATGGTGGTTCCTTTCTGAGCCTAACTTGGAACCCAGGGATCATACTGCTTTGTAGTTCAACTATCATTTGGGATGAGAGAGCTAGTGTTAACTTTCTTGAGTTTACTCCTGTGGCACATCAGTTTAGTTCTCTCAGAGAGCATTTCTTTGAGTTGATCGAGCCTACACAATATTTGATTACTCTTCTTACAGGAGGTTTTCAGGAGGTCTCTCATGTTGGTACCTCGCAGGACAGTGTTTTGAGCAGATGGTGCTACAAATCTCCTAGGTTGACTTGGGACCCTAGGATCATTTTTGGATCCAGTGTGGATCAGATTGTTAGTTGCGAGGTTGTACTGACATTGCTTGAGGATAAGCAATCTTTGGGAAGGGTCAACTATAATGTCCCCATTTTCGATGTCCTTCTTTGGGCTAGTTTGATTCTGACTCACTTACTATTTTTAGTAAGTGATATATTTAGTAACTAGTCCTAGCGGCAGTGCAATGTAGGGTTTCTTGTTTCGGCAATGTGTGGAAGTTGTCTAGCGAGCTTTAATGTTTTGTGCCAGTTTGGTATTTGGTGAGTACTTACTATTTTTAGCAGTTGTTATTTATAGTAAGTCTATTTCGAGAAAACTAGTTTCAAGCCCATAGTGTTCTCAGCAGTGTTATTTCTATGGTGGCATTGGAGAGCCTAAGGTTGGATTATTTAATATTTGTTTTTTATTAGTCACTTAACTTATTTTTATTAAAAAACTTTATAACTAAAGTGAGGGGGTAGGTTCATCGAAAAGTACCTGCCTAATGAGATAACGTTGTTTTAGAGGCTCGATAAGGCAAAATAGTTTCCTTATGAGCAAGGACGCCCAAAGAGGAATATAATGTTTTAATTTATTAAAAATTATAAGGCTCATACGGAAGGTGTTGGATTTTGGAGGGAAAAAAGTATTTCAAACCTAAAGTTTCCCTAATTCTCTCACTCTATAAAACTTCATTTTGGCTCTCATTTATGTTATGTTCTTTTTTGCAACTTAACAGAATGCTGCTGGAATAGTACTCAGGCTGTGTGTTGAGGACGAAAACCCTCGCCGTATTGGGCTGATTTTGGTAGTGAGAGATCCACCCTAGTCAGATTTTGAGTGGTTCCATCTAGGGATCACACAGTGATTCAACAAAGTTCAGATTTTCAGGGTTTGAGAGGTGAAAGATGAAGATTTATATGATATTTTGATTTGAGTTTGTTAGTGTTAAGTGTTTTTGGGAGTTTGCTTCATTTTGGAGGCAATTAGTGGACATTTTTGGTGTGTTTTTGAGGTCTGATATACTTTATCAAAAATCAGAAAACTCAACTTTGCCAGGGTCTGAAACGGAAAACAGTTTATAACTCCGTGCACGTTGGAGGCATCGTTCTGGGTATTACATCGTTGGAATCTCCTATCCAAGGCGCCCCATTCTACGTATTCACTTGCATTTATTGTTGGAAGTTTGATTTTATAGAGCAGATCGCCCCATTCAAGGAGGCTGCCCCTGTTGGTGGGTTTGGTGGGCTTTTCTGAGACAAACAGCCTGCTGTTGTATAGGCTAAATTCCTGTATGGTTGGGGTAGAAGAGATAATCTTGGTGCTGGAACCTACAAGGTTTGCTGTCCATCTCTTGGGTGTTTGTTGAAGCAAATCTGGAGTGTTCTAGGTTGCTGTTAGAGACCATTACCAGGTATGTTCTGTTATTATCAGGTCTGTTTTGAATGTTAAAGAAGTCTGATTTGAAGATATTATTCAACGAATAATGTTAAGTAATGATTTATATTTTTAAAGAGTTGATATATTGTACCATTTCTTTTCTTTATACAATCAAATACATGTATGCATATGTAAACATGAAACCAAATGCAAACTTCATCAAAAACAGTGCAAACAGCAAACAGGGATCTTGTTATGTTCAAAAAAAATATTCAGTGGCAGTCATTACATGTTGACCCTCCATTCACCTTAAAATGAACAATATCCTTAACCAATAGTGGAGTAGGAAGTAGATTTATATGAATTTCATGATTCAATAATATATCCAAGGAAAACATTTTTAGTGAGCCTGAAGAGTTTTATCCATAGAGAATCATGTCCTGCATACCCACATCTTGCAGTCTTGCAATGATGTCTTTGTAAGTTTAATAGAGGTCGTGTGTACAATAGGTTAGTACTTGGTCTAGTGACAAATTTTGGGACGAAGCATAAACTAGATACCTCCAGTCGTGTACGAAGCATAAATTTTGGTTAGTACTTGTTCTTAGTATAGTTGTTTCAATTTGTCTATCTCCAGTCGTGTACAAATCTTGTTCAAGGTTACCTCTAAGAACACCCTCCTGGGTCTAGCTTTGTGCAAAATGAAAGAGAAATTATCCATTCTCAGCAATTGGCCTGTCATCACTCATTCTTCATTGATGAGATAGTCTATCCATCTTCAAGAACAACACATCCCTGGCCTTCAAGTGGATTGATCCCTTTAGAAGTTTGTGCAGCGATTTCGGGACCCAACAAGTCCAACCTTAAAGACTTCCTAAACTTCATCATTAAAACCATGAAAACACTTGAAAATTTCTACACATGAAAATTTTCAAAATTTCACCAATGAAAAATTCCATTCCATTGTCACAACAATGTCTTCAAAACTATGACATGAAACAATGGGTCACATTAGGAAAAAAAGATTTTAGGGCCTTGGAGTCTAGGGGAATGGTTGAGGGACTTGTTTATTGTTATTCGGAGTTTGACTTTTGTGAACATTGTATATATGGGAAGCAAAATCAAATAAAAAAATTCTCACGTTTTGTTTGTTCTAATGGAATTTTTCATTAGATCCATAATGATGTTTTTGAATCTGTAAATGTACCTTCATTGGGAAAATTTGCATACTATCTTTCATTCATAGATGACATTTCCAAGAAAACATGGGTTTTTTCTCAAATATAAATCCAAGGTCTTCAAGAAATTTAAGGAGTTCAAAGCTCTTGGAGAGAATCAAGAGGAGAAGAAAATTAAGGTGTTGCAAACAGACAATGGATGAGAATTTTGTCCTACAAAGTTTGAGAAATAGTGTAGGGACAATGGAATAGCAAAACAAAAGGCAACTCCATATACTCCTCAATAGAATAGAGTTGCAGAAAGAATGAATAGGACACTAATTGAAAGCACTAGGAGTATGCTCGGGGATGTTAGATTAGAGTCAAATTCTAGGCTGAAGTAAGTAACACTGCTTCTTACTTAATCCATCAATCTCCTACATCAACTCTTGTCAATAATACCCCAAAGAAGGTTTGGACAAGGAAAAAGGTGTCTCTCGACATCTCAAAGAGTTTGGTTGTGATGCACATGTGCATATTCCAAAATAGAAGAGATTTAAGTTGACTTCAACGCAAGGAAATGTGTATCAATTATGGTAACAATGTGAAAGGGTATGAGTTTTGGAATCCTGAGATAAGGAAGATGGTATATAGTCATAATTTGATCTTCAAAGAGATTGATTATTCTCCTATTGAGGAACCAAGAGAAAAAGAAAACAAATGTGCAATTAGTGGCAAAGACCAAGGAAATTACACATGAGGATGAACAAGAAGTTCATGAGGAACCAATAGAGGAAGGTGATCCAAAAGAAGATTCTAAAGAGGAGGAAGAAGAACCTCACACTCCACTCTTGAGAAGGTTTACCCAACAAAGAAAAAAACCTGATAGGTATAACCCTCCTACTTTTCATTATATTTTTGCATTATCTACTACTTATGATGATCCTAGAATTCTGAAGGCGATAGTTAAGTCAAAGGAGAGTGAGTCTTGGAGGAAAGTCATGGATGAAGAGAGCCTTGGAGAAGAATAAGACTTGGGACTCAATTCAGTTGCTTAAAGAAAGGAAACCTATAGGATATAAATGGACTTTCAAGAAGTACAATTTTGATAGTAAAGTGCAATTGGTGGCTAAAGGTTGTTCCCGGGTGGAGGGAATAGATTATCGTAAGATTTTATCCTCTATTGTAAAGCTTACATCCATTAGGTTTTCGCTATCTATTGTTGTTGCATATGACCTAGAAATTGAACATTATGATGTCAAGACTTGTTTTCATGCAGATTTGGAAGAAGAAATCTATATGTCACAACTTGAGCACTATGTAGAAAAAAGGCAATTAAATTTCCATTTATAGAATGAAGAAATCTCTATATGGCTTGAAATAGTCACCCAAAATGTGGTATTACAAGTTTAATACATGGTATGAAGTTGGGATTTGTTAAGAGCAAAATCTTATGATTGTGTTTACTTTTAGCAGGTTGATAATCATTTTCATCAGTATCATTCTATATATTGATGACATGTTTATCATTAACAATATAGATATGATTAAGGTGTTTAGGTCTTAGCTCTCATTAAAATTTGAAATTAAATATCTTCAGACTGCTAAGTTCATTCTAAGAATAGAGATTAGGAGAGATAGAGCTAACAAATGACTCTGGTTGAGCCAAAAAAAGTATGTTAATTTTGTGTTGCATCGTTTCAAGATGCAAGACTATAAGTGAGTGTGTTTCTATTCTTGTGGGAACCAAGTTATTTTTGGAACAGTTTTCTAAGACAAAGGATGAGAAGGAGGACATGTAATGTTCCATACACTAGTGTTGTTGGAAGACTAGTGTATGCAGCTGGTCTACACAAGACTAGCTATTGCCCAAGCAATGGGAGATCTGAGCAAGTTTATGTTCAATCTAAGCAAAGAACATTAAACTATTGTGAAAAGGGCCTTCAAATATATTTGTGGCACTTCATACTATTCTATTTGCTGCTAAGGAAAACTTATGTTGGGCAAGGCGCTGAAAATAGAAGATTTTGTTGATTCAAATTGGGCTGGAGATATTGATAACAAGATAAATTCTAATAGTTGTGTGTTTAGCTTCTTTAGTGATGCAATTAGTTGGATGAGCATGAGGCAAGTTGTAGTTGCTCTTACAACTATAGAAGTTGAATACATAGCAACTACTCATGCTTGTAAGAAGGCAACTTAGCTTCAACAGTTATGTTTCAATGTTGGCCTAAAACAAGGTATAGTACGAATTGATTGTGATAGTCAAAAGTGTTATTTGCTTGGCTAAGAACCCTATGTTTCTGTCATGGCCCGCCATGTTCAGATTGCAGCAGAAGATATTAAAAAAACCCTAGGCATTTAAATACACAAAATAAATAATAATATTTGCAAAAAGAGGGCCGACCAAGATTAAAGGGTTAAAGGGGCCGACTCAGGAATTAATTACCAGTGAATAAATAGGGAGGCCGACCCAGCAACTAATTACCAGCGATTGGATATTAGGCCAACCAAGGTTTAAAGATAGGAATTAATGAATGTTAAAGGAAACAATTATTAAAGAAGGCAGCGCTTGAATTAGTTTCAAGAGGTTGTGTCTTTTGGTATGGACATCTCTTTCCAAAGAGATGTCTCTCTCCATGAATCACTAAAGATATAAAAGACATTTGAGAAGTGAGAGAGAGGCATCAATGAATGGAAATCAATCAAAAATCTGAATAGAAGGAATCATCTTCAGAAATATATTTACATTCAGGCAACAAACATATTCAGAATATTAGGAAGAACAAGGCAGTCGAGCAGATCTGAGTTAAGTATCTGCACTCAAGGGCAGAATCAGTAGTTATTACAGTTGCTGTTGTGAATATAACCATCTTATGTGTTCGTAGATATTGTGGTATGCTCTATCATGATTATTGTATGTATTGATATATTTTGTGTTTGTTTTCTCATCAAGCAATCAGGTGGAGGAGAAGAGGAAATACAAGGAAGGCGAGCAGATACGAGATCACTATTTAAGTAGACCACGCCATGCTGGATGTCCAATGTGCCTGCCACTTGGGGCCAAAAGGGTAAGTGTCCGCTCTTGGGCTTAGATAGGAGGATTTCGGGCACACTATTGCAATTTCCTTTCCAACCTCTACGATGGTTGATTGTTGGAGAAATCACAAGTCATAAAAGTATGAACAGGGAGAGCAAATACAAGCACCCCACTAGGTAGACTACCCCATGCTGGATGTCCAACGTGCCTGCCACTTGGGGACAAGAGAGTGAGTGTCCACTCTTGGGCTTAGTGTTGGGTTTGCTTTGGGCCAACCTATCATTCTCCCTCATTCAAACCTATTGTGATTGAATACTAAAAATAAGTATAGATGTAACTGGCTTATCTAATGAGTTATGAAGATTTTACCTATTTGTACTCCTATGTGCGATTACTAACCCTAATAGAAATAATCGAATTTATGAATTATATATACATATGCAATATTGCCTAATATGATTGCAGGACCTAAATCAAGATTTATCTTGTTAAAGGGCATTTAATTGGTAAGTTATATCTCTAGCTATATTACAATTCTTATTTTAATGAAATTTGTGATTCTAGGGCAAGATTTAGGGCAATTCCCAAAAGGGGACATTACAGTTTCACACATGGACAAAGCAGGTTGATGCATAGTATCATTTTGTTCGTGACATGGTGGAGGATCTAAGGGTGATGATCAAGAAGGTGGACATTTTTGAGAATGTAGCAGATTTGTTGACCAAGCCTGTGGGCACAAAGAAATATGGACGGTGCAAATTGGCTATGGACCTAGCCCCCAGCTATTAGATTACATTAGATTCTTTTGTTTTGTAATGTCCCCTTTTGGGATTGCCTTAAATCTTGCCCTAGAATCAAAACTTAATGTAGTTAGGGTTATAACTAACCAATTATATGCTTGAAGCAATATAAAACTTGGCTTAGGCCATGCGATCATGTTAGACAATAAAAAAAAACATATATAATGAATGTTTATTTATTTAAACCATGTAACAAAATACATAACTATTTCAAAACTCTATAAACTACACAGCATCCATAATGCATAGTGGAAGTTTAATCATAATAGGACTTGGATGAGAAACATGATAAGCCTGCCTGAAGCTATCCATGCTAAGCCCAAGAGCGGATATACCATCCCTCTTGGCCCCAAGTAGCAGACACACAGTTATCCAATATGGAGTGGCGTACTTAGTGGATAATCTTGTATCTGCTTGCCCTATCCATGCTGCCTTATCCATCCCTCTTATGATTGAAACTCCTTGAATCCATCCCAACAACCAATCCATTTAGAGATTGGAGAAAAGCTACATTAAGAGGCCCGTAGATTCCCCTTTCTAAGCCCAAGGGCAGACACTCACCCCCTTGGCTCCAAGTGGCCAACTTGGAGTGGCGTACTTAGAAAGAAATCTAGTATCTGCTCACCCTACTGCTAAAATATAAGACTGCTATATTCTAAGATGCAATTATATTAACAAATGCTGACTTATGCCTTGTCTGCTGAGTGCAGATAATTATGATTGATCTGCTCCTATTGCCCTTGCTGTTCGATCTGTTTTGAATATCCAGAAGATATTCCTCTAAGAAAAGGATGATGTTAATAATAGTATAAATAGATTCACTATTCACTTATCTACTAATTTAAGCATAACATATCTTTACTCATTGCATGTTAATCATTATAAACAAAGCCTATCAAGATTAGATATTAATTGCAATAATGTATATGCTTATATAGTTGATAAGCATATACATAGTTGATAAGCATATACATTATTGCAATTAATATCTAATCTCATTATTGCATTATATATACATTATTGCATATATATATATATATATATAAAATGCCTGTGTATTCAAATGCATACTAATCTCTGATTATATCAACTGCTGCTACTATCTGAGTGCAGACTTCATTTCTGATTGCTTCCATCTGTTCCAATACTCAGAAATATATTCCAGATTTCTCATTTATTTTCCATTCCATGATCCTTTTCTAATAAAAACATCCACCTTATATATCCCTCAAGAAGGGATGAGGAGTCACATCTTTCATAGGGTATACCTCTTCTCATAAATGAGGCGTCCCTTCTCTACTAATCACTGTCCCCTCATAACTAACCGATGCTTCCATCAACTTAATCGCTGTTCATTATTTCTTATGAAACCATAGCATAATAAATCGCTGTCATATCTCTTAGTCACTGCACTTAACAATTACTCTATGTATTAATTAAATTGTTGCTGTAAATAAGATCACTGCATCTTAATTCAATTCCTATCGAAGCCTTAATAATTTCTGTACCCTTTTCTAATAATTGCTGCTCTTCACAACTCCTATTTTATGGGCGATTACTTACTTAAATATATATATGGCTTTGGCAGAGGTGGTCGGCCAAAGATAAGTAAGATATTTATTTTATTTTGTCTTTCATAATGCAAAAAGTCTTTAAAGGAAGCCGGTCAGCATTAGGAATGAACATTGTCTGGCAATCTGATTGGGGGCATGACATGTTTGTTCCCTATGATTTTGTAATGTATACAACAAGTGGAAGAATGTTAGAATATTAGGTTAGATCTATTATACACCTTGCAAGCCTTGTAAATATTTTAATATGTTGTAATTTTTGGCCCTCATGGAATGGGGTGTCACACTTGGATGAATCCATGAGATTCCTTCAATGACATAACTCACCACTTGGAATTTTGGGTATGACATTGTAAGTTACTTTGTAAGAGTATGAAGGAGTTTCAAGTACATATGTAACTAAGAGAATCGGTGACAAAAAACAAGTTACATGTAAGTTAGAATGATTCTTGGAAGAGAATATCATGACTTGAACCCCCTCCATGGGTTTTCATAAGTGGATATTCCATCTAGAAGCCCCTTCCTTTATATATTAAGTGTTGGCATTGGGAAAATATGAAGAAAAATTTGTGTAGGAAGATGTCGTTGGATTGCTGCTGGAACTCCTTCAAAATCTAGGCATAGAGCATTCAAGGTACATGTAAAATCTCACTGTGTTTATAATCTCTTTATTGAGTTAATATAGTGAGTGGCACAGATTTGAAGGCTGAATTTTTCACCCAAAAGAGTTTTCTCAGAATAAATTTCTGAGTTATGTTTCTATGCTATTTTCAGGTTTTTGTTCATCATCAATCTTTCTTGAAATTTTTTGTCATTTGCATTCCACATTTTTATGTTTCCATTAAATATGAAGTTTATCGCAGTCCTGGGTTTCTACATTAATTTTTTGATTTTGAATATTGAATGCTCAAAATTCGTTACATACTCCGGATGCCCTATCAAAATTCAACTTAGCCCGACCTTCTTAAGAGGGATTCTATCTAATTTCTGATCTCTCTCTCTCTCTCATAATTCTTAAACCCCTTATCCGGTTGAATTGAGTTAGATATTTCCTCATCCTGTTGATCATTTTTTACAAAAAGATCTTTTAAATTATTTTGATTTCCAAATTTATAACATTTCTTCATTCTGACCTTTATAGCCACAAAAAAATTGTTAGAGCTGAACTTAATGCACATATTTTAGGTAGATTAAGTGTTTTTAAGAGATGACATAAGATCTCTTATTTGATGTCACAGAAAGGTTATATAGACCATCTTGCTGTTGGTGCAAAAGCTGGCCCATACGTTCTCTTCTCACATGTTGGAACAGGTCCTCAACATAAACGATATTCAGTTCTTTGATGTACTCCTAAGTAAATTTTTGTTCTTAAATGTAATATAAGACTTGTGCTTTCATAAATATGTTAAACAAAATGTGTTCTGAGGGGAGGCTCTATAAAATGTTTGGAGTTTGGACAACATCCCATCTATAATATATATTACTAACTCCATTTGAAAAGAGGTCTTTTGTATCAGCTCTGTTATTGAAAGATAGCGTCGGTCAGATCTGGAAATCGATTGCTGCAAGCACCATCGTATTTCATACCTGATTGCATTTATCTTTATTTCTGAAAAACATAACATTCGAATTTATGAGTATAAAAATTGCGAATCATATTTGATATTCTAAATTGAAATGTAGATTGTTATTCGCTGTTAGTGTATATGTGTTATTCTAACGCATTGTTAACTGTATGTTAGCCCACACTCTAAAGAACACGTCCCATGAGTGGACGTGTCTCCACTCGTGGAGACACATCCTCTCATGAGACATGACTCTTAGAGGACGTGTTTCCTAACATACTTATAGCGAATCCTTCAATGATATGCAGACATAGAAATTGAATAATGTTCTGCATTCAGCACATTAATTATCTTTAAATCTGGAAGTTGAAATTCTGTGTATTTCTGAAGTCGAAAATCTGTGTCTGAGTTTTGGTAGTTTTCTGAGACTGAAAATACTTTTAGAACCCTTAATCTCTTTTCTTGCCATTAGATTTGTTTACATTTTCATGGTATCAGAGCCAGGTTGTGCAAATCCCAAACAGATCTAATATCAGTTTGGTCTAGAAAATTCGCATTTTCTAAAAATTGAATTCGCTCACTGTTGTACCCAAAACCAAAATTTTTGCTTCACTAAGGCATTTTGCTTAATTGAGTCTTAATCTTGTTAAAGTGATGTCAGAAGGTCGTTTTTGGGCTTTTCAAATATGGAGTTGGTGTCAGTGTCATGTCAGTCTGTTATTGAAGAGATTTAAGAAAAATGAAAATCTGAACGGGAATCATCAAAATTTTCTATCTCTGGAGAAGGGAGCACATTCTCAAATGGGCGTCCTATCTTTTAGGGGCCTAGATCCTGTTTTTAGGGTTTGTCACCTCCAGCAGACATTTGTCCGGCATCACGTCAGCTTCGCAGTGAGCTATCAAGTTTGTCAAACGGACCTGTTTTGTGCGAGTTGTAGAAGATACAATGCAAAACGAGGAGGAAGCGAGAATTGACTAACACTGAAGAAAAGCGTAGCTTTTGGAAAAGGCGCTCATCTTTTTGAGGTGTCAAATGAAGGTTTTTGACTAAATGCCACCCAAGATGTTTGTTTCACTTTTGTTCGAGCTTCGCGACGCATCCGTCAGTGGGTGAATCTGAGTTGCTGAAGTGCCTGAACCTGAGGTCAAACCTGGGGTCAAATCTTAGTCAGAATATCAGAGGAAAAGGCAAAAGAGCACATTTTGAGAAAGGCGCCTAAGCTTTTCAGGCCTTTAATGCCTTCTTTCTGATGATTTCAGATGCCTAATGTGTCCGTGTTACGTTCAGCTTTCCGTTGCTTGTCTCCGTCAGTTCAGAGGATGACTTAGCAGCTTGCAGTCAGAGTTTTTGTATTATTTTAGTCATTTCCAGAAATGGCCAAGTCTGGAATGAAAAGCGCAACTTTTCAAAAAGGCGCCCTTGATTTTCACCCCTCAGATGATGTTTTCTGGGGAAATGTGCCTTTGCAGCTGTCATGCAGAATGAGGTCAGCTCCGCAGTGAACCTGAGATCCAGTCCTGAAAGTTGATAAATCAGAAATTATGAAGGATTTATTTTTTCCCTTCGTACGAAATGCAAAAGTCAAAATTTGACCAAGTCTGAGGAAGAGAGCAGCTTTTGAAAAAGGCGCTTGGATTTTTGAGCCTTTAGATGTCAGTTTTATGGTCGGTAGTCTCAAGATATCTTTTGATCAGTTTTTACTCAGCCCTGCAATGCACCTGTCAGCCAGCCAATCGGAGAAGTCAGTCAATCAGTGTCAGAGGACGAACAGAGGTCCCGACAGAGGTTTTAGCTTAAATTTTCATAAAATTTGGCTAAGTCTGGAATTCGCCCAAAAGTTCAAAGTTGAATTTTCGAAAGTGAGTTGAATGGACGCCTTAACTGGAGTTCTGACTGCAGTTAGACTGAACGATTTCTGGGTTGTCATCTTCAGTTCATATATTGGCATGTGGAGTGATCTTTCAGTTTGCATGTCGAGTTAACTAGTTTGCATGTTCAGTTAACTACCTTGCATGTTGAGTTAACTTGATTGCATGTTAAGTTTAACTGAAGATTACCACTAAATGTCAACTGAAGTTTGCATGCATGGCGATTTTGGTTGCAATTGTGAAGATTTTAGTGAAGATGGCGCTTCATCAAATGTCAACTGAAGTTCAAAAGGGACGAATTGAAGCATGAAGCATTATTTTGTGAAGCATGAAGCATTTTTAGTGAAGTATGGCGAATTTGAAGTTGTTAACTTCACTCATCAAAAGGGTCGCTATATTTAGTGTTTGAAAAGTGAAGCAAGATATTGGTGAAGATGGCGCACTTTTCAAGGCTATGGCAACTTTAGTTTGAAAAGGGTTGCTATTTTTAGATTATTTTGATTAAAGCATGAAGTTGGCGCATTCTTGAAGGCCAAACTGAACTTCCAAAAGGCTAGCTATTTTTAGTATATTTATTGCATGAATAAGGCGAATTCCTTATCTCATTCTTATTGTTAACTAAAGTTTGCAAAAGGGCACGCCTTAGGTCAAGTTGATGAATCCAAAGCAAGGTTGAAGGTGGCGAATTTGATAAAGATGCTAAAATCGCATGGATGAGTTTAACTGAAGACTTGAAAGGCAAACCCTAATGCGTCCACTTATTGAGCTTGTTCGAGTTCCAGTTAACTATTATGAGGTCCAATGAGAAGCCAAGCGCCATTTTTATGCATGCTTTATTTAGTACGAATTTTCTATGATGAAATTCTATATATTTCAAAGAATGGCGTCCATTATTTCATCATCTTTTGCTCTGAAGCTCTTATTCTTTTTGAGCGACCAGCAAGCTTAAGGTGGTTCAGGTGTCCGTTTTCAGCGTTCTTCGAAGCAACGAGTTCAGATTGTTCAAAGGAAGTCGATTCTAGACTTTATTTTCACTTTGCATGCAGGTTTTGTCAAAGATTCGAAGAAGAAATTTGCAGATTTTTCAGAAGCAGACAAGCAAAACTTTTTATCTTCTGTCTTATTTCTTCTATTTCTCATCTTAGGTACTTTCTTCGCATGTCAAAGAAAACGGAAAAATATTCAGAATCTGACCATCTGGGTTCGCATATTTCAGCATCAGCAGCAAAACCCACGTCTTAGTTTTTTTTCGAGAAAATCGCCCCGTAGCCTTCATTCTGAAGCTCTGTGCTTTTTTCCGAAGATTTCTTTGCATGTGGGCCAAAAACACATCTTTTTGAAGATCGCATCATCTGGGTTTGTCCAGAATTCCGTTGTGCACAAAACCCATGTTCCAGATTTTCTCATGAAAATTTGCCTCGGGAAGCTCTAAAAACCCCTGCAGTTCTCGACTGAAAAGTCTTTGCATGTTAGGCTAAACGACGTTTTTTCACAATTCTGACGTTGTGGGTTGTCTTGGAATCATTTTCCGGACAAAACCCATGTCTCAAAATTTTTGGTGAAAATTATCCTCCGACAGGGTATTTTTAGCCTCACTAGGAGCCATTTTAGCTTTCCAGAGAAAGTTGTCAGAACATAGCCGTGTTCACAGTCAACGGGCAAGTTTTTCAGAAGGTAGTTCAACTAGACTGAATTCAAGACCAAATCGGTCTTAATTTAGGTTTTCATCAGAGTAGCTGACAATGAAGCGTTAAGTTGCAAAAGAAACAGAGATCACTTCATTTACGGAGCCGCCAAAGTCACTCAGATCTTGTGCAATTATCTTCGTGAAAATGGTACCTACACTGATCTCGAGGTTGTACAAACTGAGTTTCAGAAGCTTGTTCGTGATATCTTGATAGAGATTCTATGGTGCCTATGTTGGATCACATTTCAATAATTTCAGTTAATTTCAAGAAAGCGGCTGAAGATATCAAAGAATGCATGCATACAGTAAAAGAAGGCGACAGAGAATTGAAGAAGCAGATTATTATTTTTGGACAGCGTCAAAGTGACGGAAGACAGAGTAATTATTGAGTTCTTGGTCGAAGTGTTAGACCGAGTTGACATGGAGTGATCTGCCAGTTGGAACCTGCAGTTAATTTCGAGGGTTGAGTCATGAGCAGTAGTTAACTCGACTTTCAGTCTTGAGTTTACTTGCTGACTTAACACATGCTTATCTCGTCCTTGGAATTATCAACACAGGAGTTAGGGTTAGGGTTTCCAGCTTAACTAAGGTAGTGTCAGTTAACTTTGCTTTTAAATAAGGACGTGCATGCACATGCACATGGTCCATTGTTATTTGTACCGGCTTAACCGAGTGTAGTTTCCATTGATATAGTTTACTTAATTAGGGTTTGGCGATGACTTGCATGCATTGCAAGAATAGATGACTCAAGGTGATTTTAGGGTTCCCTACACCTTGATGTATATAAATAAGAGCTTTTGCTCATTTGTAATTAACTTTTGCTTGAGAGAGAAATATATGCTGCGCCTACCTTGCCCTCAATATTGCTCTTTTGGTATTTGTTCACGTGTCTTCACTATTGCAATTAAATTGTTATGCCACATAGGGTTCAATGCAATTGTGATGGTGGATTCTTTCTGTCTTGTGAATCTTTTATCATTTCAATCAAGTGTTATGCCACATAGGGTTTCGTGAGATTGTGATGATAAAATCGTTTTGTGAAGTCTTTACTACTTTGATCAAGTGTTATGCCACATAGGGTTCCATAAGATTGGCGTGGTAAATTCCTCCCATAGTTAGATAAATCTGTTTGAACATCTTTATCATTGAGGTCAATTGTTATGCCACATAGGGTTTCGAGAGATTGAGATGATAAATCTGTTTTGTGTTAATTTACCATTGTGATCAATCGTTATGCCACATAGGGTTTCGAGAAATTACGGTGATAAATCTGTTTCGTGAATCTTTATCAATATAATCAAAGGTTATGCCACATAGGGTTTCGTGAGATTGTAATGATAAAGGCTGTTTTGTGAAGACTTTGCTATTTCAATCAAGTGTTATGCCACACAGGGTTCCATAAGATTGTCTTGGTAAATTCTTAAATCTGTTTTGTGCCCAATAAGCTGGTTTAAATTGAGATGATAGTTGCGCCACCTTGCCCTCAAGTAGAGAATTTAAACCCGTTTATCGTGAGTTAGTCAAACCTTGCCCATTTCCTCATGCTCTGTTTCTTGAGGAAACCGGATAGATTAAAGTAGTTAAGTTGTAGTTAATGATCTGCGAAACCGGAAAATCCTTAGTAACGTTCTTGGTTTTTCTTAACCTTGTGCCTCTTCGGTGAACAAAAAGATAGGACTTAGATTACTTTTCTTTTCCATGCATTCCAGCACAACGAGGGAGCTTCCCCTCCTAATTTGAAGAGCACTCATTGCGTAGTGTACATAGCTGTCCGTACAAACCTGCACTCCAGAGGTGTTAGATTTTACACCAACACTCACATTCTTCATAATGTCAAGTGTGATCAGATTTGAAGATCGCCTTGCTGGAGCAGACAATTTCACATCATGGAAATTTAGAATCATGATGATCCTTAGAGAAAATAAATTAGATTCACTTGTGAAAGAAAACTTGGAGGAACCAAAGTCTGAATCTGAGAAAACTCAATGGACAGAAAACAATGAAAAGGCCATGAAAATCCTAGTAGATGCAGTTAGGGATCACATAGTGCCCATCCTAGCAAAACATGAAACTGCATACCACATGTTCAAATCTCTTGAGAAAACTTATGAGATTAACAACACCTGCAGGACTCTTGCTTTAAAAAGGAAAATCAACAATGCTCAAATAAACAAAGGAGAGTCCATTAATGCGTACTTCATGAGGATTATTGAACTGAGAGATCAACTATCCACAATTGGATATCAGATTGATAGCAAAGAATTAACTCTAATTGCACTAGGAGGCCTACCAAACTCATGGGAGTCTTTTGTTCAAGGAATAAGTGCAAGATCCAAACTCCCTAAGTTTGACAGGCTAAGGACTGACTGCCTTCAAGAAGAAACAAGACTCTCCTCAAAAGAAAACAAACAGAAAAACATAGATGAAGACATTCATGCACTCAACACATCGTCTAATAAAAGGAATAAGAAAAACTCCTACAAGAAAGGATCTTTTAAAAGAAAGAGAAATCCCAATGGAAAGGGATCTTCTAAGAAGAAAGACATTTCTCAAGTGCAATGCTTTAGGTGTGATCAATATGGCCACTATGCAATGAAATGCCCTGACAGAACAAAGCAACAAGCATCCTTTGCCAAAGTAGGAAAGTCAAATTCAGACCATGAATCTGAGAACTTTGTGTTCTATTCAGCATTATCTAGTCAAGTATCTAACAATTTCAACAACTGGGTAATTGATAGTGGTTCTTCGAGGCACATCACAGGGTTTAGAGAACATCCAGACACTATGTTTGAAAAGTCTGATGAAGATGTAACAATTGGGGATGACTCTACACATCAAGTAAAAGAGGTTGGAACTTGTTCCATCACATTGAAATCTGGTCTCTCCCTTCAACTCACTGGAGTCTTATTTGTACCTAGTATAAAGAGGAATCTCATATCCATCTCCGCACTTGAAGACAATGGTTATAGAGTTACCTTCATGGATGGGAAAGTTCTAGCATGGCCTAAAAACTCAACAATCAAGAAAGCCCAAACCATAGGTGTGAGACAAGGGTACCTTTACAAACTTTGCACTGAAGTCAATCAAGCCCTTACCCTTAACACCTTTGATTCAAATGAAATCTGGCATAGAAGATTAGGACACCTTCATTTCCGTGCCCTACCTTCTATGGAAAAACTTGTTACAGGGTTACCTAAGTTAAAATCATCTCATGAAGGAAATTGTAAAGGTTGTGCCTTAGGAAAGAATTCAAAGGGATCCTTTCCCACTAGTTTGAGCAAAACTCTTAATGTGTTAGATCTGGTTCATTCCGACTTATGTGGACCTATGTCTGTACCTTCTAAAGCAGGATTTCTTTACTATGTCATATTCATAGATGACTTCTCTAGGAAAACCTGGATCTATTTCCTCAAGTGTAAAGAGTCATTAGAAATCCTCAAAAGGTTCAAAGAGTTCAAAGCACTTACAGAAAACTTCTCCGGGAAGAAAATAAAAACCTTAAGGACAGACAATGGGAAAGAATACACATCTGAAGCTTTTAAGGAATTCTGCATGAGTGTTGGAATTAAGAGGGAGTTCACAGTGGCTTACAACCCTCAACAAAATGGGGTTGCTGAAAGGAAAAATAGAACCATTGTAGAAGCTGCCAAAGCAATGTTGCTTGATCAAAACATTGAAACCTCCTTCTGGGCTGAAGCCTCTAGGACTGCTGTCTACATCCAAAATAGATGTCCTCATTCTCATCTTGACAACAAAACTCCTGAAGAAGCCTTCACTGGCATAAAACCTGACATTAGTCACTTTAGGATTTTTGGTTGTCCCATCTATATTCATGTGCCCAAGGAGAAGAGATTCAAACTTGAACCTTCCGGAAAGCAAGGGATATTTATGGGATATAGTGAAACCTCCAAAGCCTTCAGGATATTCATACCCGGTCAAGATCAAATTGAACTGAGCAGAGATGTCATCTTTGAAGAAGACATTGCAGTCAAGAGGGCAAGAAGTTCTAGTGAGTCTGAATCCTTTTCCCCTAGAGTATCTGAAATGGAACCTGCTCCTGAGATTCAGAGGGAGCATCTTGAGGAAATGACACCTGAACTTCCTTCCACTTCAAATGAGAATACAGATATCAATGGCAGAAAGAGACCACTTTGGGCCAAGAAGATGATCAAAGAAGCAGAGAATCATGCAGCACCCAAAGGAACGTTCAGGGAGAGTAAAAGACCCAAACGTTTCTCTAGCTATGTTGCTCTCATGAACGATATCATAAACTCCGAACCTGTCAGTGTTTCAGAAGCCTTCAGACATCAAGCATGGAAAGATGCAATGACGGAGGAATATCAGTCCATTCTAAAGAATGATGTATGGGATGTTGTGCCTAGACCAAAAGGGAAATCTGTTGTCTCTTCCAAATGGCTCTTCAAAATCAAGCATGCTGCTGATGGCAGTATAGAAAAACATAAAGCACGTTTTGTGGCAAGAGGTTTTTCTCAAAAGGAAGGCATTGATTACAAAGAAACATTTGCACCTGTTGCCCGTTACACATCAGTGAGAGCAGTGTTAGCCATTGCAGCAGCTAAAGGCTGGAAGATCCATCAAATGGATGTGAAGACTGCCTTCCTGAATGGAACCATTGAAGAGGAAGTCTATCTGGAACAGCCTGAAGGTTTTGTGATACATAAACCTGACTCACATGTATGCAGACTGAAGAAAGCTCTTTATGGACTTAAACAGGCTCCCAGGGTCTGGTATGAAAGAATTGACAGCTATCTCTTGGGATTAGGATTTTCCAAGAATGAGGCCGACTCCAATCTCTACTTCAAGGTAATCAAAGGTGATATACTAATAATTATTTTATATGTTGATGACCTACTGATAACAGGAGAAGATCACCTCATTGCTCAAGGGAAGCAAGATCTAATTTCTGAATTTGACATGAAAGACTTGGGCATTCTACACTACTTCCTAGGTCTAGAAGTGTGGCATAAATCAGAGGGCATTATACTAAATCAAGGAAAGTATACTATTGATATTCTAAAAAGATTTGGAATGTTGAACTGTAGACCGATGTCTACACCTATGGAAACCAACCTTCACAAATTGAAAGAAGCAGCAGCAGAATCCAAGTGTGCAGATCCAACCCTTTACAGACAGATGATTGGATCCTTGATGTATCTGGTTAACACCCTGACCTGATATTTGCTATGCAGTGAATGTTCTCACCAGCCTCATGTGTGAGCCAAAGGAAATTCACTTAATGGTCAGAAACATATTTTAGATATCTTCAAGGCACTATTGATATGGTCTTCTTTACAAGAATGATCAACTAGATCTACATGGGTACTGGATTCGACTGGAAGTATAACCGATCAAAAGCACATCAGGATGTTGCTTCAGTTTAGGATCGGCTATGATCTCTTTGGATTTGCAGAAAACAATCTTCGTTGCAAGAGCTCAACAGGCCTAATACATCGCGAGCCCTCAATGGGGAGCAAGAGAAGCAGCTTTCAGAATTGCTTGTGGGACTCTTTGGTGAGCCCTTGAATCCTACAATTATTCATTGTGATAATCAGAGTTGCATCAAACTCTCTGTAAATCCTGTCTTCCATGATAGATCTAAGCACATTGAGATCCCCTATCATTATGTAAGAGATATGGTAGAAAGGAAAGTAATTCAGTTGAGTATATCAGTACAAATGATCAAACTGCAGACATTCTCACCAAGCCTCTCTCCCGAATCAAGGTGGAGCACTTCAGGAAGAAACTTGGTATGGTTGAAATGTAATTTGTTATTTATGTTTGAAATACAAATTGTTTATAAATTGTACTAATATATATAAAGATGTTTAATGTGTAAACTCTTTTGTCATGTGTGTGACTCCATGACTTTATGGGCCTACTTTTCCTGTATGCATTATTGAAAGGTGACGATCTTTCTAATAATGTACACTTGTAATTGACATTGTAAAGTGACGACTCTACAATGATCAAACTATCATGATAGATATCATGTGACTTGATATTTTGGACATGTCATGATAGTGTCTCTTATTGATATCATGAGACTTGATATCATTTGTAGATCATTATGATCCTTAAGAGATAATCATGGTGGATATTTATATCCATGGATATGCCATGAATTATGGTAGACATCATGTGACTTGATGTCAGTGCACATACCATAATAAGATATGATATGAAGAATGTCATGTGACTTGACAATATTGAGAAATCATATTATGTCTTAGATATCACGTGTTTAGGTGATATCTCTAGTTATTCAATTTGATACATCTTCCCTAGCTAAGAGGGAGTGTTATTGAAAGATAGCGTCGGTCAGATCTGGAAATCGATTGCTGCAAGCACCATCGTATTTCATACCTGATTGCATTTATTGTTATTTCTGAAAAACATAACATTCGAATTTATGAGTATAAAAATTGCGAATCATATTTGATATTCTAAATCGAAATGTAGATTGTTATTCGCTGTTAGTGTATATGTGTTATTCTAACGCATTGTTAACTGTATGTTAGCCCGCACTCTAAAGAACACGTCCCATGAGTGGACGTGTCTCCACTCGTGGAGACACATCCTCTCATGAGACGTGACTCTTAGAGGACGTGTTTCCTAACATACTTATAGCGAATCCTTCAATGATATGCAGACATAGAAATTGAATAATGTTCTGCATTCAGCACATTAATTATCTTTAAATCTGGAAGTTGAAATTCTGTGTATTTCTGAAGTCAAAAATCTGTGTCTGAGTTTTGGTAGTTTTATGAGACTGAAAATACTTTTAGAACCCTTAATCTCTTTTCTTGCCATTAGATTTGTTTATATTTTCAAGCTCAGATATAAATGAGGAATCTGCCAGCTATCAGCCATAGAGCCGTATCATAAATAGAGGTGTGCAAAAATAATCATCTTATTGTTGCTTGCTTCCTATCTTAATAAAATTTATGCTCCTGTGTATGCTCAGTCCACTCTTAGCTATTCTCACAAATGAAAGCATGTGTAATGATCCCAACATATCTTATAATAAGTGCAGAAACGTGAAGCAAACATGAGATTGATATCCACACAGAAGATGGGCAAAAATTTAAAAATAAAGGATATTGCATACAATATCCCTGCAAATAGAGGAAGAAAATAGAACTTGTTCTAGTTCATCTAGTTGCATTGTTAAGAGAAAGGTCTAATTTATCTAAGAAAGTCAGAACAAATAAAGGCATGAAAAGCCCATAGATAAATTTATTATAGGAATTTAGATTGCTTTGTGATCAAGCAAAGAGTAGTTATTTTTTGTGAAGAAAAAGTTTGTCATTAGTCATTTTCAGAGAAGGTTTCCTTGCCTAAAAATTTGGCAAGATGTAATGTCCCCTTTTTGGGATAACCCTAAATCTGCCCTAATTAATCAATTCCAAGTAATTACCTTGGTGTTGGGGAAATGCTTATAGAACAACTAGGTCCCTGCAAAACAGAATTTAGAGAGTATTTACAAGAACATGTTAATTAGCATGCATGTAAGGAAATCAAAGAGAATGGGTTAGGGATACAACTACCTGTTGACCTGCAAAGTGTTAGTAGACATAAAATAAGACACATCATTTCATAAGCATATTGAATCTTCTAATTTACTCTTCCTCGAGTATGAGGGTCTGGTAGGGTGCCCAAGAATCCCTAGGCCCAAGGGCAGTTTACCCCCCTTGGCCCCATGTGGCCCTTGCCATCCATATGGGGCGGTGTACCTAGTATTCTACCTCCGTTCCCCTGTACCAGAGCCATCATTGCTCTATCATATTGAGAAGTTGAGGGTGCAGCTACAGCAGGGTGTCCTGGATAGTCATTTCCTCTAAGCCCAAGAGCAGTTTGCCCCTCTTGGCCCATGTAGCCCTTGCCATCCAGATGGGTGGTGTACTTAGAGGGTGACCTCACACGCTGTTTCCCCTTCAGTAATCCCTTAACTCCTCTATTTTTACTAGTTAATTACAATCAGATCATATGAATATTATCCATAGTGTAGACACACAGATTTACCTATTAAATGAATGAATAGATCCATTACATATTGTACTATAATAAAATGCATAGAATGAATAGATCCATTACATATTGTACTATAATAAAATGCATAGATTCTGATCTTGATTTCTAAATCAATGATATGTGTTTGATTCATAGCTGTTGTACCCAAACCAAACTTTTTGCTTCACTAAGGCATTTTGCTAAAAATAGTTTTAACCTTGTCAAAGTGATCTCAGAAGGTCATTTTTGGGCTTTTCAAATATGGAGCTTATGTCAGTTTCATGTCAGTCTGATACTGAGGAATTTTGAGTAAAGTGAAAATCTGAAAGAAAATCATCAAATTTTTCTAACTCTGGAGAGGGGAGCACCTTTTCAAAAAGGCGCCCTATCTTTTAGGGGCTCAGATCCTGTTTTTAAGGTTTGTCACCTCCAGCAAACATTTGTCTGGCATCACTGCAGTTTCGCAACGAGCTATCAAGCCTGTCAAACGGACCTATTTTGCTCAAGATACGGGAGATACAGCGGAAAATGAGAAGAACAAAAAATGACTAACACTGGAGGGAAAAGAGCAGCTTTTGAGAAAGGCGCCCATCTTTTTGAAGGGTTAAATGAAGGTTTTTGACTAAATGCCACCTAGGCTGTTTGTCTCACATCTGCTCAGACTTCGCAATGCATCCGTTAGCGGGTGAATCTGAGTTGCTGAATTGCCTGAGCCAAAGGTCAAACACGAGGTTAAATCTTGGTCAAAATATCAATGAAAAAGCAAAAAGAGCACATTTTCAAAAAGGCGCTTGAGCTTTTGGAGCCTTTAATGCCTTCTTCTTGGTGATCTCAGGTTTTCATCCCATCCGTGTTGCATTTCTCTCTCTGTTGCCTGTCTCCGTCAAGTCAGAAGTTGTCTTGTTAGCCTGCAGTTGGATTTTTAGTGATATTTTGGTCAGTTGAAAAAATGGCTATCTCTGGAATAAAAAGAGCACCTTTTCAAAAAGGCGCCCTTGTTTTTCAACCTTTAGATGTTGGAATCTGAAGAAATGTTGTCTCGGAACTATCGTGTGGAACGAAATCCGCTCCGCAATGATTCAATTATCCAGTCCTGAAACTTTGTTAAACAAAAGTTATGGAGGATTCAGTTTTCGCTTCATACGGAATGAAGATGGAGAAAATTTGGCTAATTCTGAGAAAAAGCGCAACTTTTGCAAAGGGCAATTGGATTTTTGAGCCCTCAGATCTTAGTTTTATGGTCTGCAATCTCAAGGAATGTTTTAATCAGTTTTTGTCCTGCTCTGCAATGCAACTGTCAGCCAGCCAATCAGTGAAGTCAATCAGCTAGTGTCAGGGATTGAACAGAGGTCCCAGAAGAGGTTCAAAATTCAGTTTTCATGAAAATAAGTATGGAGAAAAACTCCAAAAGTCAAAGTTGATTTTTCAAACTCAAAATCACATGTGCGCCTAAAAGAGGAATTTTAAATATTATTTGAATATTTGAATTTCGACTTCCAGTTGAAGAGAAAGATTTTTGGGTTGTCATCTCCAGTTGACATTTTTGCATGTCAAGTGCTTTTTCAGTTTTGCATGTTGAGTTAACTGATTTGCATGTTTAGTTAACTGACTTTGCATGTTGAGTTATTGTTTTGCATGTCCACTTAACTGAAGTGCATGTCAAAAATCAACTAAAGCTAAAATGCATGGCGCATTTTTGGATTTTTGTGAAGATGGCACTTTAATTAGGATTTTCAACTGAAGTCTTTAAAGATGGCGACTTATGTTTGGATTTTTCAACTAAAGTTTCTAAGCATGGATTTTCAATTAAAATGCATGGCGCCCTATTATGGATTTTTAACTAAAGTCTTAAAGGTGGCGACTTTAGTCTCAAAGATGGCGCCCTATTTAGGGCATTTTTAGTCTTCAGTTAACTGTTTTAAGAGCCAATCATTGGCTAGGCGTGGATTTTTGAGGTCCAATCACAAGCCAAGCGCCATTTTTAGGGATTTACATGCATTTACCATGCTTTTGTGATGAAAGTCTATTTATTCAGACTTAGGCGTCCATTATTCTTCATCCCAAGCTAAGAGAAATACGTTTTTCTTGAGCAAACAATGATTTGAAGGTGCTAAAAGTGTCAGATTTTAGTGTTCTTCGTGGCAACGGATTCAGTTTGTTCAAAAGAAGAATATTCCAGACTTTGTTTTCAATTTGCATGCAGGTTACATCAAATTCAAATCAGAGATAGGCGAATTCTACAGAAGCAAAACAAATAAAACCTTCTTTCTTCTATCTTATTTCTTCTATTTCTCATCTTAGGTACTTTCTACGCATGTCAAAGAAATTCAGCAAATTTTCACAGTTTGATCATCTGGGTTCGCGTATTTCAGCATCAGCAGCAAAACCCATGTCTTAGATTTTTTCGAGAAAATTGCCCTGTAGCTTTATTCTGAAGCTCTGTGCTTTTTTCAGAGAATCTCTTTGCATGTGGGTCTATAAGTCAATTTTTCGAATTTTTATTGATTTGGGTTGTCTTAGAATTTGATTCTGCACAAAACCCACGTTTCAGAAAAATTCCGAAAATTTTTCTCGCCATAAGCTATTTTTAGCCTCGTCCAGAGATTTTCAGCTTTTTCGGAAAGTTGTCTGAATATATTCAACTTCACAGTCAAAAGTTTTCATTTTCAAAATGCAGTTCAATCTCATAGAGTATAAGACCAAATCAATCCTTATACATGATTTTGTTGAAACTTCAAACACAGACTTAGGTCATGTCTATCCAGTGGTTAACCTGAGCAGTTTGGAGGGTGTTAGCAGCAATTCATTGAGGAATCTTGAACATTCCAAGTTGCTAGCAGCAGCATCTATTCCCGTCACTGCTTTTGATCTCGAGTTTGTTCTTGCTTGCATCAAGCATTACAACTCGTCTTCACGACAAATCAGATCAGCTGATGGGAGAGTCATCTGCAGTCTTAAGCCAAAGGATGTAGAGAAATACTTTGCTATTCCTTCTCATACAGATTATTTCATTGTGGTTATTGAGGCCTGTGAGAAGATATGGGATGGAGATCAAGAACGTTCACAGAGAAAGGTTGCTCAGAGATGGTTGAAGGTTCAGAAGACTAACATGCCTAAAAAGGTTGGTCGTGGTGAATTCAAGGACGAGGTTGTTGTTTTGATAACTCTGCTCAATCGAGTTACAGATCAAGAAGATGCTAGTACTTTCTGACCATGGATGTTTTACATCATTTCCAGGATCCTTGATGGCACAAAATATTTTGACTGGGCTATGTTGATCAGCGATTGCCTACATCAGCAGATTACTGGATTTCTCAGGTTTCATGAGTTGCACATGGTGTCTTACTTGGTCTACCTAGTTGCATCTCAAGGCAGCTATAGACACCTAAAAACTAACGGGACTCTTGGTGTTCAGCGTGTTCACGAGTATTACTCTCAGTTGGAATTTTCTAAAGCTAAATAGGATTTCCGAGCAGTGAATGATCACTTTTCCATGAAGACAGTCAGAGATCTTGACAAGAAATGCACATCCAGATTTCTGCGGAGGCAAAATCAGCGATGGAGACTTGGGCGGATTGGTTTATCCAGTTCCCTACTTTTACATACATCCAGGTTTATGGATACGTTGGAGAGCCTCTAATGTTACCTAGGTACCCTTCAAACAAGATCATCTTCATAGAATTTCTTAGACAGGTTCAACATGTTTACTCCTTTCTTCGCAGTCGTCATAAGTCTGCAACTTCCTTTCCATTCGGATTGGCTATTTTCACATGCAGAACTACGGTAGATGCCAGGTATATGTCAACTGAGATGGAGAGATTCAAACTCAAGTCTCATACTGAGAGGCGTTCCTATGATCCTTTGGGTCATTATGCATCCAGGTTGGAGCGAGGGATTGCACATAAGCCAGCACTTGAAGACTTCTGGGCTAATTGCGAGGATGAATTCGAGGTTCGTCGTCGTCACTATTGTAGACTCACTATTACTCAACTCTCTAATTACCTATCAAAGGATGTTGATGGTCTATCAGATGATGATGGAGAGGTTCTTCTCAATTCATATGTCAAGGATCAAATTGCTCGGCAGCCACTTCACTCACCAGATTGGTATGCTAAGGAGAATACTTCTATTGAGGACGTGTCTAGATCAGTTATCAAGACCAACAAGCAGTTTTTGGAGAGCAAGCAAAGGCGAAAGTCAGTTTCTGTTACAGAGCCACCAGTGGATTTTTCCTCATTGCCTTCTACTTCGAGGTCAAGACCTCGGGTCAAGGCTATCGTGACGCCACCTGAAGGGGTTAGACTCAGTGCAAACACGAGAGGGAGAACTACCAGCAAAAGGAAGTAGAAGCAACTA
This sequence comes from Sequoia sempervirens, assembly GCA_007258455.2. Lineage (NCBI taxonomy): Eukaryota > Viridiplantae > Streptophyta > Pinopsida > Cupressales > Cupressaceae > Sequoia > Sequoia sempervirens. The sequence goes on along the minus strand of VDFB02358134.1, from coordinate 168,408,677 downwards.
GAGAATGCACCTGAAATCCCAGTGGAGACAGTCATTCAAGCTAAGCCACGCAATTTGCCTCCTAGTTCACCACGTGTTCAGCTTATTGATATAGATTCAGAGCCTGAGATACCAGTTCGAGTGGGATCAGAGACAACCGAACCACCACAAGTTGATACATCAGGGACACTCTCTCCTGGAATTGATAATATTGTTCAGTCTTGTTGGCTCGAGAGAACTTTGGGGAGACAAAGGCGAGAACCTTCATACAACCTTGACTTATCTGAGTTCAGTGAGCCTTATCAGAAGACATCAAACAAGAAAATCAAGAAGCAGGTGCATATCGAGAAGACTCCAGAGTCAAAGATTGTTATAGAGGTTGCTACTCCTCCAGAAGGTAAGAGCCTAGATGAGGTTGAAGTCGGTGATTTTACTTTCACTAAGGCAAATCTTGGCAGGACCACTCAAGAGACAGACGTAAGCCTTCTTAAGATTGTCACCAATAATCTTGAAGAACGCATCACGAAGGACGGAGAAGATAAAGCACTGCTTAAGGCCGAGAACAGTCAACTTCGACAGTATATCTCTAATCTTGTTCATGGAAATCCAAGTAGAGCGCCTGTTCTTTCACAAAGTACACCTACAAAACAACGAAAGTTGGATCAGTTAGTCAATCATGGCAGACTTTTGGACAACTGGATTGAAAGCTTCATTGTTACGGGTCGGCATCTTCTTATGGATTTATATCAGTTGACGAGTGATGCACATAAACTTCGTCAAGGGATCCAACTTCTCGAGATTTTAGTTGCAGAGAGTATAGCTAAGGATCAAATTCTTATATCTCAATTGTTTGTTGCCTATGATGCTTTGGAGATTGATGAAGATAGAGAGAAGGTTTTCACTTGAAGAGCAGCACCTTTTCAAAATGGAAATAGATGAAAAGATCTCTACCAAGTTATTTTCACTAAAGGATAATGTTGTTGGAGCTCTTGCACTCATCAGTGGCTTTGTTGTTCAGATCCCGTGCCATTACCTTCTTGAGGATGGCACGTATATTGGACTAAATGTAGTGCAAGCTGAGTTTGAAAAGCTGATTCGTGATAGCCTTGAGGGAGATCCTGTGGCGGCTAAGTTGGAGAACATTTCAGTGATTTCAACTGGTTTCAAGAAGGCAGCTGAGGCTGTCAGAGAATGCATGCATACGATCAAGGAGAGTGACAAGGAATTGAAGAAACAGATTATTGTTTTGGACAGCATTAAAGTGCCAGAGGACAGAGTGATTGATGAATTCTTGGTTGAGGTGTTGGACCGAGATGACTTGGAGTGATCTACCAGTTGGGATTTGCAATTAGTTTCGAGGATAGAGTTAGGAGCAGCAGTTAACTCGACTTTCAGTCTTGAGTTCACTTGCTGATTTCATTCACGCATATCTCTTCCTTGGAATTATCTTCGCAGCAGTTAGGATTAGGGTTTTCAGTTAACTGAGGGTAGTGTTCCAATTAACTTTGCTTTCAATAAGGACGTGCATGCTTGCACATTGTCCATTTAGAGTAGTTTGTACCGGTTAACTGATGGTAGTTTTCCAGTTAATTGTATAGTTTGCTTTGTTAGGGTTTAGCAATAAAATCTTGCATGCATTGCAAGACTGTAGTTGACTCAAGGTGATTTTAGGGTTCCCTACACCTTTTGATGTCTATAAATAAAAGCTTTTGCTCATTTGTACATAACTTTTGCACGAGAGAGAAATATATGATGTGCCTACCTTGCCTTCAATATTGCTCGTTCTGTATTTGTTCATGAGTGTTTACTATTATGATGAATTGTTATGCCACTTGGGTTTCATGAAATTATGATGGTGAATTCTTTCCTTAGTTAGATTGATTTTGTGTTGTGTTCAATAAACTTGTTCAGATTGAGTTGATAGATGTGCCACCTTGCCTTCAAGCTGAGAATTTGTTCTCGTTTATAGTGTGATGTGTGTGAATAATAAACTGGTTTAGATTGAGCTAATAGATGTGCCACCTTGCCTTCAAGTTGAGAATTTATTCTTGTTTGTCGTCAGATAATCATTCCTGCTCCATTTCCTCATGCTCTGTTTTCTTGAGGAAATTGGATAGATTTAAAGTAGTTAGCTTAGTTGTAGTTAATGATCTGCGAAACCAGAAAATACTTAGCTACAACGTATATAGTTTTCTTGAAATCCTTGTATCTCTTACAGCTGAGACAAAAAAGACAGGATATAGTTTAGTTTATTTCCCTTTTCAAGCACTTTTTGTCTGGCACAACGAGGGAGCTTCCCCTCCTAATTTGAAGAGCACTCATTGCGTAGTGTGCATAGCTGTCCGTATCAACTTATACTCCAGAGGTGTTAATTGTTACGCCAACAATAGCATATTACATTCATAACCCAGATTTATTATTCATATTCAGCAGTAAATGATACTCAGAACTATATATAATCTGAAATGATACTCAGAATTATTATATATACATGTATGCACAGCCTATGATTTCTGTACACATAATAATTACATATATCACAGGTTTCAAAGACATTTATCAAACATAAAATGCAACCTACTTGATACACAATACTTAAGTATGTAGACTGTTACTTACAGCCTGTACATATTTACAAATATTATTGGCAGACTTACCTTGTACGGTGGCTGCAGTAGATTGTTCCTTCTGCTGCGTGGCTTATTCTCTTTTCTTTTTATTATATCCTTTCCCTTCTTGCATCGTCCCTCTTTATATTGGTTGATGAGTCTCTTGGTCGTGGCTTTTGGTGCAACCATTACATTGTTTCTTTGAATCGATCCACCCTTTGGCTTCATCGTGGCTTTTTGCTTTTAGTTTGGTAATTATATTTTGTATTGTATTTTATTTTATTTATTTTATTTTGTGTGCTGTGTGAGATCATCATTAATCTATTATATAAGTTATTGCATTTTAATAAAAATGAATACAATAATAATTAGAGTCGTATTTAAATAATAATTTGGATATCTTGAGATTTTAATTTCTGTATTTTGATACATTTGGGGTAAATATTTTCAAGGGACATGACACAAGATAGATTATAACATGGCAATAATTATTTAGAATGAAAATATGTGATTATGCACTTTAATAAGGATTTGATGTCCTCACAATCAGGAAAGGCTCGCCTGCAAACTTGGGCTGTTCTCATTATTGATTGTAAATATGTTATCAGATCAGAATTTCAGTGTCTTTATTCTAACATAGAAAACAGAATTTATCATATATTCATAGAACTATTACTAGGATTTTAGGCAAATTTTCAACTTCAAAATTATGGGCTTCAGAATTTAGTTGGCTCATGGCAACCTGCTTACTCATTTGCATGTTATACATCACATGTAGATGGAAGAGTGATAGAACCAATACAAGTGAGCCCATATTTTAGTATATTAGTATTTTCATTATAACAGGAATGTTTTGGCATCAACAAATACACAAAAGCCAGAGATGCATTTAATTAATTTACATAAGATATTCTTCCATATAGGAGGGACTTGTATTCATCATGCACTGGGACCTTGACTGGAGATGGGTCCACATTCAACTAATCTCACTTTCTTCTGAACAAGAATAAATGTGATAAAGACAAGCTGTAAATCTTCAGTGCCAGGATAATCTGCAGGCAGTCAGTGATCAACCACCACACAGAAAGGAAGGACTACTCTGAGAACAAGCATCTAATTATCAAAATGCCAAAAATGATGCAAAATATTTTAAGTTGTGTGTCAGTCCAACATGCTCAGTTGTCATTATTAACAGGAACTACATAATTTGATAATTACCATCTGCAATTTTTGAGCCATAGATTTCCACCACAAAACTGTACATAGTATAGAAAGCAACAAGAGTATGGTAGTAACTGATGAAATATCCACTAGACTCTGAACTTTTCTGCAATAAGAGAATAAAGGCACATACCTCGCCAGTATGAGGGTTTATTGTCTGTAAAACACTCTCAATAGCTTTATACTCCATTTTAGATGCTTTCTGTGTCAGTTGAAATGATCGTATGCATACTACATCCTTGCCCGCCGCAGTCTTGAACCTAAGTTTAATCTGGGCCTTTGTTTCAGTCTCTCCTGCAACCTGATACAAAGGCCAAAGGTAACAAAAATCAATAATAGGTTTGATCTTAATGGTTAGGGCTTAACATCTACAAATCTGAAGTTACAAGTCACTTTATCTAGCATTATGTGAACCTCATCCCTCACACAGATTTACAAAGTGTCACTAAGCACATAACTGTGTCAGTACACGATTCACCAAGAATAAATTCACTAAAGTGGGCCTGAACTCTTCGTTTTTTCTAATACGACTTAACTTTCCCAAATGTAGGGCTGATTTGGACAGAGTAATGTCTTCAGACAAACTGTATTTTAAATTTCCTCTAGATATGATTTAACTTGGAGAATCAACCCTTACAGTCACTTATCATTTATTGCCAGAGAGAACCCATTGCAAAGCAGCAAGTAAATGAAAAAAGACTTTGGTAAAGTGGGCATTGTGCAAATTGATAACCAGTCATAGCTATCAACTTCACACTATCAGCCATAAATATATAAAATGGATTCTCATGATATATTTTAGGAATAGTGCATCAGCTAAAGAACAGACCCACATGATCCGGAAGAAGTTTAGAACTTCTGTTTAAACCACTTTTCATTGACATTTATGGGCAAGCATTCAGAGAGAAATTATACTTCTGAGAAAGGATCCAAAGCAAACACACTTGCATAGGCACAGCCACACACAAGACTCATAAAATAGTTGTCTAGTGAACCATGGTGGAGTGCCTACTCTCAGTTCAAAAAATTTCTTTCTTTACTCAAACTTTCACAAGCCTTCAATCTTCATACTTGCAAACAGTTTTGGTTTAGTGTGAGTATTAAATGCTTACTAATTGATTAAGATGTCTGAGCTCCATTGGGACTCAATCCCATACCATAAAATTTTGCTTGAGTCCCTTCCCCTTTGTTGCTCTTGCCTTATTTTACCCATCGTTAATTACCAATCTAAGAAATTACAAGTGGGTCCCCTCATGTGTTGGAAGTTATAAAAATCCAAGAAAATGTCTAAGTGGGGTGCTTTTATGTTCAAGTTTCTATGTGTTCCAGAGCGTCAAAGTTTCCCTTCCCCAAGTCCGTTTCCCCGACCCCCAAAATGCTGACCTTTTTGCTTTGAATTCTTTCTTGCGCTGGAGTTTCAAAGTTTCCCTTCCCTGGTACCATTTCCTTCATCCTCCAATCTCCAAAACACCCATTCCTTCCACTCCCCCTTCAACATTGGAGCTTCGAGCTTACCCTTACCTGGGTACCTGGTACACCTTCGCCCAAATCCCCCAATTCCTTTTCTACCCCATTCCCCACTCTTTTCTCTTATCCTTGTCAGTGTTTCAGCCTTATCCTTCCCCGGGTGCCTATCATGAGGTATCTCCAAACCCCAAATCCCAAGACCTTTTCAGTGTGTTATCCCTCCAAGATTGTGTTCGAACATACTCCTTTTTGGATACCTAGCATGCCATATGCCCAATCCCTAAACCCCAATAGGTGATAAGAGTTATGAATCATCCCCAACCCCCAACCCCCAACCCCTAACCCCCAAAACTCTGATAAGTCCCGCATTTTGCACTATTCACTCGTTTACCTACCCCAACAACTTCTAGATCACCATTAAGGCCCCAATTAGACCTTTGCAACATTCAAAAGTTGTTTTCCCACCCAAAAATGCGATTCAATCTCGTGGGTGTATTTCCACATGCATTTTTCAAACAACAGACAGTGTTCCCTTGCAAGAGTCACCATCAATGCAGTATATATTTTTGAAATGTCAAATTTGAAGTTGATTCCCATAGGCAACAAGGATATTGATTTCTTGCGACTTGCAGCTGCTATAAATATTCATTCATTTTATAATTTAAGTGATTTGTTTCTAATCCAATGTATCTGATCTGCTATGCTCCAAACATATTCTATGGTACCAAATGCTACATGTTTGAGCTATAAATGACAAGATACATTCTATAAAGTGTAGGAAGGATTTTGCAATTTACATCTTCTATAATGTTACATCTCCATCGTAGTTTGTGATGATTCGGGGGAATATTGTAATCATAATTTATTGTATTTCCTCTTGCCACATTTGTTGGCATGATTGCAATGAAGGATTGATGCATGTGTGACAGTATTTAATGCATTGCAACGATCTTGTAATAGTCATTCCTTGATTCCATAAGGGTTATTGCAGTTTCATTATGGATTATTAAGTATGTACATTGCATGAAATGTGATATCAATTTTTATATGAATGTAAATCTAGTTTTCTTGATGCTTTGTTGGATGTGTTCCCTTCCTCTTTGTTGTTCATGACTCTGTTGCTCAATGGAGTAAGAACTAGTTCACATTGGTGATGGATCAATCATCTTCCATCAAAACAACGTGCATCCTAGTTAGTTGTAGGAGTAGACTAAGATTTATATATGTTGTTCATGGAGTCATGCCTAGTATGTTTGCACCTTGCCACTATGTATGCAATGTACAATGAAATCGTCCATGGAGATTGTAATGATGTTGATATCTATAGGTGCATGTGCAAGGTGTTGTAATCAACTATATTAGAGTTTTGATGTAGCTAGTTGATCTTGACCTAGTGACAAATATAGGGGTCAAGTGTACATTTGGGTATAGTTGTTGATTGTTACAGTCATGTTACATTTTAATTTGTTTAAAACCCTATAAAGGATATCTTGAGAAATATCTTCCCAAGTTTAAGCTGAGCTTGAAGCATAGGAGAGATTATCCACTCTCATCAATTGGCCTTTAACCCTCTCAAGTTGTTGATGAACCCTTGTTTTACCTTCTTGATGACACCCCCTAGCCTTGAAGATGGAATATTAGTTCTAGGATTGTGGAGAAGTGACTATGGGAACCAACAGAATGACGTTGCTGTCGAGGATAGTTTAGCCATTGCTGATGAAGTGTGTGCTTGGTGTATATCTTGAAAACCTTTACAACCTCCATCAATTGAGATGTTGCTTTGTGTTTGCAATTATTTGCATTTTGTTGTATGTTAAAGTTGACATCCTGTCAACTTTCGCCAACAAAATGGCTACCAAGTTAGAAGTATGATTGGGTTGAGATGAATTTAAGACTCCACTAGTGTATCAAACCCAGATTTGTTTATATGCCTTGGAGGCCGATGTGCTTCAAGGATTCCCTCTTCTAAATGAGGTGACAACTCTGCTATCAAAAAGAATAGATTGGTTGAGGTTGTACCTTGTTGATACCTACAACAGTTGTTTATAAAGGTACATATGTTTTTCTTCTTATCTTTTGAGGTATTATAATTTATGAAGCCTCAGCGTCTGTCTTGGTCTTGAATGTTAGTCATGGCTAATTGGTATGGATACAATACTCCTTTGGGTGTCCTTTTAGATGCCTCATATATTTCTGCCCCTAGGATTTACAATCAATCAGCTACCTATGATTATTTTAGTGATGGATACTCATGCTATTCAAGTATCCCTGCATCTTGTAAAAATCCATGCCCAAATTTACAGGCATCCATACAAAGGAATATGCAAGAAATTAGTGAGCTCACTAGGATTGAAAGAGAGTGTGAAGCAAGAATTAGGCTATTCCAATCCAAAGCTTACCCTATCGTTACACATAATCAAGTTACTCAGTCCCCTATTCCATCTACAAACAGCTAGAACTCTCTTGGGTTGACTATGAAAGGCAAACCATGGCAGCTAGAGTATACAGCCAGATGCCTAAATATGATGGTTATGATATTCATGAAAGGAATGCACATGTTGAAGTATTTTTAGAATTTATGGAGAAATGTCAGTTTGAAGATGAAGACATGTGGATGAGATTCTTTGTTAGGTCTCTACATGGAAAGGCACAATAATGGTATGACAATTTCCCAAAATATACTTTGCTTCTTGGTATGACCTCATGGTTGCATTCGAAGATGAATTTGCACTTAATGTTGACCCTATTGTTCTTGAGCAAGAATTGGCAAATATTAGATAATGAGAAGGAGAGTCAAACATGGACTTCAGCCACAGGTTTGCAGTTGCCCTTTCTGGAATTCCAATTGCTTTCAAACATAACGCACCTACCTACATAGACATGTTTTTTGAAGCTTATAAAGATGGTGTGAGTTTGATGCAAGAGGATTTTAAATTAACAAATCTACAATAGGGATATGCATGCCTTGATTTCATGGTAAAGTTGAGGAACCATAACATTGCATAACTTTGATCCTCACATGCAGGGGTTACTGATAAAGAACATGTTGTGAGCAGCAACAAAATGGATGCAACATACAAGGTAAATACACCATCATAGGATGATTGTGTATGAAGATGAGTAGTAAGGGTTGTTGGTGCATCATATAACAGTAGTACAAATGAAGATGACTGTTTGCATCTAACTTCAGCTAGATGGGTCATCTGTGAGTGATTGCAATGGCAAAATCATTGATGAGATTCAGTTTGGACATGAAGTAAATGACCCTACTATTTATTGCGGCTCTAGGAAATTCACCACCAGCAATTCACCGACGGAAAATTCACCGCCATAAATTCACCGTGGGAAAATTCACTGCCGTGACAAATTCACCGCCAAGTAAAATTCACCGCGGCAGAAAATTAACCACATTAATATTTTTTAATATATATTTCGAATACTTTGATTTATTTTTTTGCAAAGAATAATTTGATTTATGATAATAAAAAATATTAATGCGGTTAATTTTCCGCCACGGTGAATTGCTGGCGATGAATTTTTTGTCGGTGAATTACTGGCGGTGAATTTGCCATATGCCATTTATTGCAGCCAGTTGAATAAAGAGGAAGAGGTGTGCAATAGTGAGCATTCAAATTGATTAGCTCTTGAAGCTAATGGTATAGAGTGTGCACATGTTTCCAATGTAAAGGATGAACAAGAAGCTAGTTTCTTGTTTGATTCACTGCCCTCTTTTGTCTCTGATTATGATGTTGAAGCTACTAACATTTGTCTGCATGAGAATGACTTAGATGTGGCTGCACTTGATTATAAAACAATTGAAACAAATGTTAATGCAGCGAATGGTTTTCAATGTGAAGACCTTGCCCCTGAAGATTGCGAAGATGGTGATCATGTGCACACATATGATAGCCTATTTGTTTGGTGCAAGACTTCTTGACTTTCTCATGCAGGGTGTGTTTCAACTGGTTCTTAGGAAAATGTTGTTGCAGCAATGATGGAATAGGAGGATGTGTATGATTAATCTGCTTTTGGCAACACATACGATACAACAGATTGCCAAAGCGAGCTTGAAACAGAGAGACAATTTGAAGAACTTGGTTCTTCACCTAAGACCTGTCTCATGACAATGATTTTTGTACTAACGATTTGAATTGCAAGCTAAGTCATGTTCATGATTTAGATATTAATGTTAGTTTTAGGATCAGATTTGCAATAAGCAGAAATACAACAACATATGAACAATAAACACAACACTTTTACCCTGGGAAAACCCTCCTACTCGAGGGAGAAAAACCCAGCAAAAATATATCTCTTATATATATCATATAAAAGTGCAGAATACTGCTTTACAACCAGACCCTTCTCAAGGGCGAATTGATACAATGAATTAATAGCACCTATCCTTTGATGCAAAGATAAATATGTTTCTTCTTGAAGCCAATCTGCTGCTACAAGATGGTTTGTTGCTCCTTCTTGAAAGAATGTGAAAATGACAATGACTTAATTGATAATCAAATGGTTCAACATCTCCTTCTATATATACAATGCAAGGAGACTCTTCACAAGCAAGGCGACTCTTCACTTGGTCGGCCACTTAAAGAAAAAAATATTAATTATAGTAAGGCCGACTTGCCTTAACAATTATTTATTATATTAACTTAGGAGAAAATATTTCCCTAAGCTACAAACACTAACACTCCCTCTTAGCTAGGGAGGTATTTTCTAGATATCTATGTCATGGAGTCTCTCAACATGACGCCCACAATGGCTACACCTATTTGTGGAAAGCACAAAGGTTCATCACAGAGTCTCTCAACGTGATGTCGTCATGGAGTCTCTCAACATGACGTCCACCATGGCTACTCCCATGTGTGGAACGAAACACATGCACAAGTGCCCATCACAGAGTTTCTCAACGTGATGTTGTCATGGAGTCTCTTAACATGACGTCCACCATGGCTACTCCCATGTGTGGAAAAACACAAGTACAAAGGGTTCATCACGGAGTCTCTCAACGTGATGTCGTCATGGAGTCTCTCAACATGACGTCTCATCTCAGTCTCAAAGATGAACAAGGGCTCGCACCTTATATTTCTCCATCTTAGAGAAATATACAACACAAGGGCTTTCACCTCATATTTCTCTGTCACAGAGAAATATACACTACAAGGGCTTTCACCTCATACTTCTCCATCACAAAGAAATATACACTACAAGGGCTTTCACCTCATATTTCTCCGTCACAGAGAAATATACACTACAAGGGCTTTCACCTCATACTTCTCCGTCACAGGGAAATATACATTACAAGGGCTTTCACCTATATTTTTCCATCACAGAGAAATATACATTTCAAGGGCTTTCACCTCATATTTCTCCGTCACGGAGAAATATACATTACAACAGATCTTCATGATGATGTGACTCCCTCTAAAGCTCCAAGTTCTTGCATCAACCTCCTGACCTCCTCATCCAAGGTTTCCTTTGTTGGTTTGTCAGACTCCCTCTGAAAGTTAATTCTTCCTCTTCGAAGAAACTGATCGCAATGACAATCTAAATAGGTTCTTCCTCTTCGAGAGATGTCTTCAGTTATGTGCCACCAACTCAGTCCCAAGGCAATAAGTTGTGTCTCCATTCTTCAGCCTTCATGACTTCCTCACAGGATGCATCAAGCTCTTCCTCCCTTGAATGCAATCTCTCATCATCCTTTTGCTCCTCGATCCGTCCTGGAAGCATTTTTTAGAGAGATTACTAATAGTTCATAGAATCAAACTATCCCGAAGAGAAATACCAATGCTAGAAGCATACATGATTCACTATTCCAATGCATGAATTAATAACTACATAAAAGATTCATGAACATTATTCAAGGGTATGAAATACTTCTCTTTATTGATTCTATTGCAGCCATTTTACTCTTCCTGACAACCATCATCTTCGCGCGATGATGCACTGCTGAGGATAAAATACTTCTATTGTAAACTGTTATCAGACCACTTCAAATCTTCATAGCCATAAACAGAAAAATCACACCGACTTCCTTAAGCAACATCAGCACCCACAAAGAAAGACACGTCTCCATACTCTCTCATTCAAACACTTTTCTTTACTCAACACACTGGCACAAAATATCTCTCACGGCTAATACACTAAAAAAGCCCGTTCTCAAAGTATGTAGACAATGTAACATCTACACTGCTTACAGTACAGTCCATCAATACACATTTCTCTGTCCAAACATTCGAATAATCATACAATCGATATGAGCACCCACGCAAGACACATACATGGCCCGTCTTTGTCAAAAAAAATCTCTTACACTGAGCCATACACACTGAATGCAGACTATTCATGCTATATAATTTCTGAGCGCATCCACCAAATTCATGATCTGCTATATCCTTCAAAATAATGACAACATCACAATATATCTCTATCACATTCGAATTGCATAATCCGCCAAACAAAGAATCACACTTCACCCAAAGAACAACCCGAAATAAAATGCTCAAGCGTTTCTATTACCAGCAACAAAGACATACATGCAATCACATCTTTCTTATAGAGCACATTTTTAAAAGCAACAAAGGCCCGAAAAACTCTCACGGCATCATACAGCCAACACCTAGGATAAAGAGATAGTGATAGCAATAACATACACATCATCTCCCTTGTGTTTGCACGCAACAAGAATAATCACATCCTTACAAGTCTTCAATGCGCTACATCAAAAGAATTGCTTTGCACCCACACACAATATCCTTCCACACTGCCTTAGCCAGAGATAAATGGAAGCAAGCAATTGAATGCTCACAACTTCCACCATTGATCACGGCACTTCACAAAGAACTATTAATATTTGAATTTCCAGAATGATGCTCGAAGAGTTGTCTTGACTGCTCACCCAAATCTGATCAGATTCTTTCTTAAACCTGGCTCTAACACGATGTTAGTTTTAGGATCAAATTTGCAATAAGCAGAAATACAACAACACATGAACAATAAACATAATACTTTTACCCTAGGAAAACCCCCCTACTCGAGGGAGAAAAACCCAGCAAAAATATATCTCTTATATATATCATATAAAAGTGTAGAATACTGCTTTACAACCAAACCCTTCTCAATGGCGAATTGATACATTGAATTAATAGCACCTATCCTTTGATGCAAAGATAAATATGTTTCTTCTTGAAGTCGATCTGCTGCTACAAGATGGTCTGCTACTCCTTCTTGAAAGAATGTGAAAATGACAATGACTTAATTGATAATAAAATGGATGAACATCTCCTTCTATATATACAATGCAAGGAGACTCTTCACAAGGAAGGCGACTCTTCACTTGGTCGGCCACTTAAAGAAAAAAATATTAATTATAATAAGGTCGACTTGCCTTAACAATTATTTATTATATTAACTTAGGAGAAAATATCTCCCTAAGCTACAAACACTAACAATTAAAGAATGTTTCAGCACACAAGAAAATGAGGTATGCTGGCCGGTATTGTCCCAGAATTTGAGGAAGATATTGCTGACTATGATGAGGCTTTGCTTTTTGAAGGTGTAGCTTCTAATGTCGTGGATAATGGTATACCTAAGATGGAGTCATTTTTGTGGGTCAAACATACTAATGATAATGGTGTTGAGCAGCAACACATTTGTCAAGTGGAAGATTAGCATGTTGTTGCCCAACTTGACAATGTACCTGACCTTGAGGCATTCCAATATGAAGTGCATGATGATGTAAATCATTGTGCTAAACAGGGTTGTAGTCAAGTACAATTTTCCCTGCCATGTGAATTGGAGGCAGTTTCTTTTTTCCTTGATTCATATGATTAGATCAACAGATGTACCAAAGCTAAAAAATTAGATGTGGAGTGCTGCTGACTTGATTTTTCAATTTTCACCCCTATTGTTGTGGACATGAAAGATGTATCATGGAATAGGTCCAGCACCTATTATTTGTGGTTGCCCTATAGTGATAAAATTTATAGTAAAGTTGTTCTTCACTTCTTGGGCAATTTCTGCAGGTTAACGCATGCAAAAAGAAGGCTTCACTTACTGTAGCTGGGTGATGAATGCAATTGTGGTTTGAGGAAGATCATCTCCTTCAATAGGCTTGTCTTTGATAGAGGCAAGCAGTTGCAATAATTTGTTCATAGCCTTGTGCCATGGATCTTCTAGCAGGGCCTGTCCTGCATATAATGTTGTAAGTTTCTGCAGCCATAACTCCAAGTTCTTTGTACTCCCATGTCATTGGTTGCAAGTTGTTGTCCTACCATATACATAGTATGTTTGTGTTTTTGTTGTGTCTTTGTGCAATCATGATCCTTGTTTGATCATAATGAAGTGTGTTTTGTCCCTTTTTTTTGGTCCCCTATTTTGGTTTGCCTCCCAAAAATATTTGGATTTTTGTCATACTAGCAAGAGACACACGCCCCCAACCAATGCCACTATTGGGACTAAATACAATAGTGCAAAGTTTTGCTTGAGTCTGTTACCCAAGTTGCCCTTGCCTTATTTTACCCACCATTAATTACCAATATGAGAAACTCCAAGGGGGTCCCCTCACATGTTGGAATTGTAAAAGTCCAAGAAAATGTCTAAGTGTTGGGTGTTTTGTGTTCAAGTTTCTATATGTTCCAGAGTGTCGGAGTTTCACTTACCCGGGTACAATTTCCCTATCACACCCAACCCCCAAAACCCCAACCTTTTGCCTTGAATTCTTTCTTGCACCAGAGTTTTAGAGTTTCCCTTCCCCAAGTAACATTTCCTTCATACCCTCAATCTCCAAAACACCAACTCCTTCCACTTCCCCTTTGGCATCAAAGTTTTGAGCTTACCCTTACCTAGGTAACTGGTACACCTTGCCCCTGATCCTTGATCCCTTTTCTACCCCATTCCCCACTCTTTTCTCTAATCCTTGTCGGTGTTTCGGCCTTTTCCTTCCTCGAGTGTCTATCATGAGGTATCCCCAAACCCCAATCCCTGATGCCTTTTCAATGTGTTATCCCTTCAAGATTGTGTGTTTAGACATACTCCTATTTAGATACCTGGCATGCCATATGTTAATGATAATAGACAGTGTCAAGATAATGCTCTAGCTTGATAAATTAAATAATAGCCAGGAAGCTATTTAATTTATTTATACTTGACACGAGTTTTGAAGAAGTCATATTGAATGAAGATTATATGAGGCCGACCTCACTCATATTATTTGTGATTTTCTCTTTGATCATTCTTGGTGGCCGACTTCATTCTAGAAGACAATTTATCTTAACTTGGCCGACTTGTTAATTGATTCATTCAATTTGTAATTTATTCTTGAGGCCGACTTTGTTCTTGAAGAGGTGCAACCTCTCTCATTGCAATGTATTTATAGAAGATCATTTCACTCCTTTGTTCGATCATCAAGTTCATTCTATGTAAGTGCGAATTCCTTAATAGCAGATTGCGAATTATTAAAGAACAGAGATTGCGAATTATTCAAGATCAGATTGCAAATCATTCAAGAGCAGATTGCGAATCATTCAAGAGCAGATTGCGAATTCCTCTAAGGCAGAATTGAATCCCAAGGAGTGTCAGTTTATCATCTGTTCTTGCATCTACAGTTGGTGCTGTATATTGGCCTTGTGTTCGGCCTCATTGTAAAGTGAATTGTTGCCACTGTTTATATATATAAGAGAGATCTTTGTTGCTGGGTTTTTCTCCCTCAAGAGGAGGGTTTTCCCAGGGTATCTGCTGTGTTATTTTGTCTGATTTGAATTAATTTTCTGTGCACATAATCTGATCATTAAAATTTACATGGTATCAGAGCGGGTTTGAGAGGATCGTGATCAGATTATTGCTAATCAGCATACCCTATTGTTCACTTAATCAAGATGGTGAATGGTTTGAAGGTCGAAGATAGACTTGAAGGTGCATCCAACTTCACATCATGGAGATTCAGGATCATGCTTACCTTGCATGAAAATGACTTGGGTGAGTTCGTGGAGTCTAGTGCTTCTGAACCTGAGGAGGAAGAAGAAAAGTTGCAATGGCTAAGAAAGACATTAAAGCAATGAAGATATTGGTTGATTCCGTAAAGGATCACATTGTTCCTATCATCTCTAAGTTGAAGACAGCGAGAGATATGCTCAAGACCTTGGAAGAGATGTACGAAATCAACAATACCAATCGGGCACTTGCACTGAAGCAACAACTTCATCATGTGAAGATGACGAAAGGTGAATCAGTGATTGCATACTTTATGAGGATTGCAGATTTGAGAGATCAGCTCTCTACAATTGGGCATATGGTTGATGACAAGGATCTGACTATGCTTGCTCTCAATGGGCTGCCTTTGTCTTGGGAATCATACATTCAGGGAATCAGTGCAAGGTCAAAATTGCCTAAGTTTGATCGCCTAAGATCTGATTGCATTCAAGAGGAATCAAGGTTGATGGCAAGAGGCGTTGGTCAAAGTTCAAAGAATGAAGATATTCATGTTCTCGCCTCCCATACTTCAAAGAAGAAAGGAAAAGATGGAAGGAAAGGATTCTTCAAGAGGAATTGGGACAAGGGAAATGATGATGCACCTCCATCTAAGAAGAAGAGGGATATGTCCAAGATTCAATGTTTTAGGTGTGATAAGTTTGGGCACTTCGCCAAGTATTGTCCAACTAGACCTAAGCAACAGGTCACCATTGCGGATGTTGATGATGCCTCTCCTCAAAAGGATTCAAGTGAATATTTGTTCTATTCAGCATTATCAAGCAGTGTACCTTCCGACACCAACACTTGGATAATCGACAATGGTGCTTCACGACACATCACCGGCTTTAAGGAGCACTTATCAAGTTTGGTGGAAAAGGAGTCTTCTGAACAAGTCATCATTGGAGATGATGCTAGCTACTCCGTGAAAGGAATTGGGACCTCTACACTTCATTTGGATTCCGGCATATCACTTCAATTGGGTAATGTTCTTTATGTTCCTGGAATCAAGCACAATCTTATTTCTATATTAGCTTTGGAAGATAAAGGATATCAAGTTGCCTTCTCCAAAGAAAAAGTTCTAGTATGGATGGAGAACTCTAGCTTCAAGGATGCTCAAGTAATTGGAGTTAGACATGAAAACCTTTACAAGGTCTGCACACGTTCATTACAAGCTTTGGTTCATGACTCTTCAAGTCTATGCAATCTTTGGCATCGAAGATTGGCTCATCTACACTTCCGAGCTCTACCTATCATGGAGAAGATGGTGACGGGCCTCCCTAAGTTCACTCGAGCACGAAGGTACTTGCAAGGGCTGCGCATTGGGAAGACTTGGATTTATTTTTTGAAATCTAAAGAGTCTGAGGAAGTGTTGGATAGGTTTAAAGAGTTTAAAGCACATTAAAAATTAAAGTCTGGTAAAAGAATTAAAGTCCTCAGATCTGACAATGGTGGAGAATACACC
>VDFB02358134.1:168271794-168389629 GCA_007258455.2 Sequoia sempervirens | reverse complement strand
ACTAAGAATTTGAGAGATGCAAGCCTCTGTGCTACTTGGCCTTTCCTCCGAGGATGAGGAATTTGAGGAAAGTCTCTTTGTTTCCACCCTCCTGAATGTAGTCATGGTGGATGTCATGTGTGAGACTCCATGACATATGTTGTACTTGTGTTTCACCCTCTGAGAGAGTCATGGTGAAAGTCACGTTGAGGTGACAACATCACGCAAGTGATGAACACTTGTACTTACCATATTATGGTTGATATCGTGTTGAGGAGATATCTAATATCACATTGAGGTGATATTCCTCTTTTCACATCTGGTTGTAGCCAATGTGATGGACATCATGTTGAGATGATTTGTCTTGAGCAGCTGGAAGCATTCTCTCTAGCTGAGAGGGAGTGTTAATGATAATAGACAGCGTCAAGATAATGCTCTAGCTTGATAAATTAAATAATAGCCAGGAAGCTATTTAATTTATTTATACTTGACACAAGTTTTGAAGAAGTCATATTGAATGAAGATTATATGAGGCCGACCTCACTCATATTATTTGCGATTTTCTCTTTGATCATTCTTGGTGGCCGACTTCATTCTAGAAGACAATTTATCTTAACTTGGCCGACTTGTTAATTGATTCATTCAATTTGTAATTTATTCTTGAGGCCAACTTTGTTCTTGAAGAGGTGCAACCTCTCTCATTGCAATGTATTTATAGAAGATCATTTCACTCCTTTGTTCGATCATCAAGTTCATTCTATGTAAGTGCGAATTCCTTAATAGCAGATTGCGAATTATTAAAGAACAGAGATTGCGAATTATTCAAGATCAGATTGCGAATCATTCAAGAGCAGATTGCAAATCATTCAAGAGCAGATTGCGAATTCCTCTAAGGCAGAATTGAATCCCAAGGAGTGTCAGTTTATCATCTGTTCTTGCATCTACAGTTGGTGCTGTATATTGGCCTTGTGTTCGGCCTCATTGTAAAGTGAATTGTTGCCACTGTTTATATATATAAGAGAGATCTTTGTTGCTGGGTTTTTCTCCCTCAAGAGGAGGATTTTCCCAGGGTATCTGCTGTGTTATTTTGTCTGATTTGAATTAATTTTCTGTGCACATAATCTGATCATTAAAATTTACACCATACGCCTATGAAGAGTAAAATCCCAACACATTTCAGTGCACCAGCCCAAAGGTTTTGCTCTATCTAAACATTAACAGAGTTCAGTGCAAATCCTCTTCAATATACATTTGAAGTAAAATTTATTTGCAAAGCACCTACTATTTTAAGTTCAAAATACTCGCCATACCCTCTTTCAGCTTAACATACCATCTTTCCATTCCAACTATCATTTATATCAATGTAATAGTTACTCAAAAAAGAGAACACACCTTGGGGTCATGAATGAAGCTGTGGCCGGACCTTGCATTTGGAGGCATCTCTCCAGTACAGGCATGCTTCAGGCATTCAATTATAGTCTGTTCACATTTAATATAATAATTTAGCAAAAACTATGCACAGAGAATTTGGGGAAAAAACTGTGTATCAATATTTTCATTTGGAAAATCCAGGCCTACTTAGATTATAGGTTGGACTGCTTATATATGTAACTCGTTACAAATATCGACCTGCAATCCCTAAAAAATTATATCTTTCCAGCACTTATAACAGCCACAGCATGTTCAAAATGACTTGACCGTATCAGAAGCTCGAATTAGCAATGCAATCAATTTATGGGATGGGATATAATTAAGTAAATGACCCAAAATGTTTAAATTATAAGTTGACATCATTACATCTTCACAGTACATGATAATATGTAATCATTCTGAGCCAAAACGTTGATGTTACACAGTTTACTCCAAAAAAATTGCACACAATAAATTAAAAGGTGCTACCGTAATAGAATAAGGCTTCTCAGAAAATTTTGTGATGAAAATTTAGAGCAGTTGACAATTCGAATAACACTAGACTGAAGATGTGATAAAAAAGCTGTTAAACGAGTTTGTCCGAAAACTATTTTGGCAACTTAAACATTTGAAAATATTTAAAAAATTTGCAAGAATTTAATGCAATGCCATATATTAAAGCAGACAATCACATAAAGTGAAAAAAGGCTTACTGTTTTACCGGCGCCGTTGGGGCCGACAATAAGTGTTAATGGCCTATAGAATGTGATAACGAGGGTATTTTCCGGGCTGAAACTCCGGATTCCCTTTATCAGCATCTTATCCACGGTACTCATTTCTCAGCTTTCTCTACCAAATTTTTCCAAAACCCAACCAAGAAAGAAAAATTATTGACTAATTTCATCCGTGACGTTTTCTTCAAAATTCCCGCGTAAAAACATGTAAAGAGCTGATTAAACGTAATAAAATAAACTGGCAAGGAGCAGGATATGGCTGCTCATATTGCTAGCTGGCATAAGGTGAATACCTGCGAAGAGAACTGCGAAGAGAATGTTTGCAGAAGCGCGAATTGCAAATTGCTTCTGCTATTTGGCCGCCTCCAACATCTACAATTTTTTGTCTTCTTGCTTTCAATTTCTTTGGGGGATTTTGCGGGGGTTTCAAAAGGGATTATTGGTACTATTAATTATGTAGTTATGTGATTTTTTATTTTTTACTAGCACTTGCACCTTAAAAGGTTCAAGGATTAGCCGATAGAAAACTATATGTATGTTAATATTTTAGAAAGTACATTTTTGTGCATGGGTGTGTATAGATGCTATGTGCTAAAAGTTCTAATTGTATGTGGCTGGATTAAACAATTAATAATAAGTGCTAAATAATGAAATGCAACATACTCATATAAATCTAGATTTTTTCCTTAAAGAAATTAAGTATTATCTTATTTTAAAATGTTTGCATATAGATTTAAAACATAAAGTAATCTAAATGAAAAAGAAAGTTGCCATTAAATTGACAAGAAACATTATGAATGGAAAGAGAATGTTCTCATCAAACTAGAAAATAGTATTTATCTAGATTTTACATGATAAGTGAGATTTTACAGTTGGTTTACCATTAAATGAGAGCTAAAACTTGTTTTACAACTCAATGAAATAATATATTTTTAACAACCATGTTGTATCCATGATTCAAAGTGAATTGCATAGTAAGGGGACAATAACATGTTGACTATGACATTTTTTATTTAAAAACTTCAACCTTATTAAATCTCTATTTGAAAATTCAAAATATTAATTGAATATAAGAGGACAATAAATATGAAGGTTATTATTAAAGAAATGTTTTGTGTCTATGGCTATCCATTTTGAGTACAAATAGTTTAATTATAATTTATTATATGTAGGTGATGTCTACAAAGACTCGGTCTCTCTTTATGTCATTCATTTTCATACTATTCTAACTCACGAATGCTTAACCATGAAGTTTCACCTAAGATTATGTCAATTTAATTTACTGACCTAGTAAATGTTGTATGACTCAAGTGCCATTTCTATTATTTTGTATGGAGATAATAATATCATATTAAAAAAAAAATATGCATGAAAAAAATAACACCCTACAGTCCGTGCAAATAAAAGTCTTAAACAACATATCCAAAAAGAATTAATCGACATAAGTGACTTGATGACTTCATTACTTTCGACCAGAACGTGATCGGTTTTGCTCAGGTTAAGAGGCCCCAAGCTTTTGATTCTAGTGCAACTTGATAGAATATAATTAGGTTTTCTGGTAAGAGTGAAAAAGTTCCCATCGCCCATATTATTTGTATGTTTATCGATTTTCCATTGACTGGCAAGGACTTGAGTTGATGTGGGTGCCCTTATTGATAGTTTAGAGGACCAAATTGGCCAAAACCCTATTTTCAAGCTGCGTAATATATGCTTAGGAATTTATTAGCCTCTTAGATCTCTCTGGTTGTGAAAGTGGACTATGAATAGGGGCATGTTTTCAGGTTATGTTTATTTGGCCATGGAGTTCAAAAAACATAGCCCCATGTTGTATTGGAATTGCTAGACTGCTCTACCTCATAAATTTTGTGCACTGTATCGTTGGGAATGTAATTTTTTTTTTAATGTGTTTGATCCAAATCACTAAGGCTCTGAGCTACTAACTATTTTTCTAAAGCAAAGTCTATAGTCTCTATCTTTCCAGAAGAATGACCTCCATTGCTAGCCAGAAACATAATTTGCTTGCGCCTGCAAATAACGTCCACGCTTGCTCACATTCTATAAGTACAAGAACTGTTGTTTATTAAAATGAAAATAAACATATGACAGAATATTCAAATTAAATAAGACTAATGCCTACCTCATCTAACTACATGATATCTTTTGTGGTACATAATCTCATAATATAACTTTAGAAGATGGGAAAAACATTAGCTAACCCTCTATCCTTTAAAGCTTGTTTGCTCTTTGAAACAGTCTCTTAGTGTTACAATCAACGATAATAACATCTAGATCCACTTTACAATGTACATAATGCAAAATACATATTTGAAAAACCAAACAAATCTTGTTTACAGGAACGTCATCATTTACTGGACCAACATAGAATTTTGTTAGTTGTGCACTTGTTGGCTTTTCAGAAACACTAGGAGCACACCTTCTAAACAAAAAGAAAAAGCCCAAATTATTTAATCAATGATAAATACTCAAAGCCCAAATTATTTAATCAATGATAAAAACTCAATATATATGAAATTAGAAAATTAAAGTCAAGACATAAATAGGGGTTACATGGTTCACCCCGGAATCTGCAAAGTTGACATCAAAGACGATTAAATTTTCCTGGGATTGAGGTGCTAGCTCCTGGGCTCCAATAATAGGCATGAAAGAATGTTGTTAAGGGCATTCCTTGAAATTTCTTTGTCATGAGAGGAATGGGGATGTTGCTTGATGCCCATTGTAGAATGTAGAATTCGTGAATTTGGGACAGCAAGACAACCACTGCTTGAGCAGGTAAACATTCAACCCTCCTAAAATTTATAACCTCGAGCAGCATGATCAACAGTTGCTTGAGCTGAACACATAACATGAGAGGCACTGAAAGGTCAACTCAGGGACTCATTATGCCCACAATGAGAATTTCCGGACTCTATAGCACTCCTTGCAGCAGGATAAAGATTGAAGGTCTGTAAGGCTTGCAAATAAAGTTAGAAGTTAAAATCCTAACTGATATTTACTCAGGAATAACAATATATAGCCTAGCCAACATGAAATATCTTGCCATGATGCAAGTTATAGATCTAATCAAAATATGCAACTCGTAAGCCACGTTACCAAATGGCTAACTGTGAACAGAAATCTGATTGATCAAATTTACTCATGAAACGGTGAAAGATCTAATCATTGTCAAGCATAAAGAATGTTATTTTTTATGAACTCACTCCTGACACATGTAGACTCCAACATGACAAATATCTAAATATTTCTTCCCAAAACACAAATCTGCAGATATTGACTGAGATGCTTCCAAGGAGGTCATGGGAATGAAGAGTAGTCAACAAACTTTGTAAACCAGTTATGGACACCAAATTCCCTGCCTAGCTTGGATTGCAAGTGTTGACCCTGTGTGAATTTTGCTTGCCTTTCCAAAGCATATTTATTGTTGTTCTTGGGTTTGAAGGAGAGAGGCAGAGAAGCATAGAAACTGAAACAGAGAGTAGAAATAACAGTAATAAAACACAAATATGAACGAAAATGATTTATATTTCATATATATTTCAAAACATGCAATGATTAAACCTTAAAACAAAGACATAGGGTTGTTGCTCTTTGATTACACTCAGAAAAATAGAACGCTCTGTTCGTTGGCTGCTCAAAACTATGCTTCAGCATTAATATTGACTGCTTTTTTTTGTATTTCAAAGCATACACATCAAAACTGTTCATACAACGTATATGGTTGAATAATAATAGCCAGAAAACAAAAAACTTACTTTTAATTTTGTTGTATGTGAAAATCTGGTGGAGGAGATTGTGCACATAAATTCTCATTTTAGTATGTCCTGCAGTAGAGAGTTGGAAGCATAGCTGAAATAAGATTGAACTGGAGAAATGAGATCTCACACGCATGAGCAGGTTGAGTAGATATGGAGACACCAGAGAGAATGAAGGAATATAGATGGTTTCATTCACTGCTATGATTGTTGGGTATGCTCAAAATGGTCCTCTTGATGATGCCTTTAAGACTATTCAAAGAAATGCATCAACGAAACATTGTTTCATGGCCTGAAATCATTGTTGGATGCGTACAAAATGGACATGGATTAAAAGCCACGGAATTTTTTAACCAAGTGCAGTTGGCAGAGGTAAAACCAAACATAATAACATTTGCGAGCATGCTCCCATCGTGTGTCGAAACGGGAGCTTTGGAGCTGGGCAAGGAGATTCATAGAAACATAGTTGAAAGCAGGTGTCTCTCAGATGTTATAGTTGTGACTACGCTGATAGACGTGTTTTTGAAATGTGGAAGCATGTAGAAGGCGCGTCTATTTATGCAAATTGGAGGCAGTGATGGAGGCAGTGATGGAGGGCTGCTGAAGGGAGTAGATGACAGTTGCTCTGATAGAGATTAGACGCTGCATTCAAATCTGGTTCGATTTTCCTGAGCCGCCTCTTCTGGTGGAGTGAGAGAAGCAATCTGGTAGATGCGTCCATAATGAGATTAGATGCAGAATTAAATTTTTAGATTAGATGCAGAATTAAATTTTTAGATTCTTGTTCAGATTTGAGTATGCTCGTGGCTTTCTTTTCATGCTAACACAGTCTGTACGTGGCTTTCTTTTCACACTGACACAGCAGGTTGTAAATTATCCGACCTCTTGACAATTTCCAAGGGACGTCAAATGGCATGGCGAGAACGTCGAATGGTATGCAGGTGCGTGAGACAGGTATCCCGATAGTTTGTGGACTAGCAAGTCCACAATAAAAGCCTATTGGCTAATTAGAATTTGATTATGTGGTTGTTGAGTATTTTTATAGTTATATATGTAATTTTGTTTTTTTGTTTTTTTATATTTTTATTGTTTGGATTATTTTTGTTTATATTTTAAAAACTGTTGTAAATACTAGCAATCACATTTTGGTGTGCAATGGGTACGCCGAAGAAGTGTGGAAGGTCAATTAGGAAAAGAATTGGTTTTTTTTGCATACCTTTGTGTAGTACATGAGGTCAACTAGTAGGCCATTTAGCAAACCATATTATTTATGCAACAAAGGTATCATTTGAGAAGTGATAGCTTCAAATCAACTATGTATTCATGTACAAGGATCCAAACATGACTAGAACAAAACCTCTAAATCAAAAAGATAATCAGGCTCCACTACTAAGAGGTTCATGTTATGTTTGCAATATATATATAGAGGAGGGAAGGGGGGAAGCAGGATATGGAGAGGAGAGAGAGAGATAAAGAGAGAGAGGAGAGAGGCATATATAGAGATGGAAAATATAGATATATAGAGAGGGAGAGGGATGGAAAGAATAAGAGGAGAGATAGAAAGATAAAGATAAAGATAGATATAGGAAGTGATATATAGAGAGAGGTAGAGAGGGAGAGATATAGGGGTAGAGAGAGATGGAGATAGAGGGCGAGTTAGAGATAGTTCAATGTATAGAGAGGGAGAGGGAGAGAGAAAGAGAGATATTGAGATAGAGGTAGAGAAGGATATGGATAGAAAGAGATAGAGAGAGTGAGAAGGAGATAAAGAAAGAGAAATAGAGATATAGAGTAGGAGAGATGGAGTGAATAAAAGAGAGAGAGAGAGAGAGAGAGAGAGAGAGAGAGAGCAATATAGATAGAGGGAGATATGGAGAGATAGAGAGAAATAAGGAGATAGAGCTAGAGATGTAGAGAGAGAGAGAGAGGGATAGGGAGGGAGAAGCATGGAGTGTGTGTATATGAGTGAAAGAGAGATGGAGAGAGAGATAGAGATGAATATAGATATATATAAATAGATAGAGAGGGGGAGAGAAATATAGAGAGGAGACATAATTAGAGAGATTTGGAAAGAGGGGGTGACAGGGAGAGGGGGAGATTGAGATAAAAAGGAGAGATAAAGAGATAGATATAACTTGGGAAAGATAGAGAAGGTGAGAGAGATATATAAATATATATAGAGGGAGATATGGAAGGAGAGAAGAAGAGGGAGAAGGATAAATAAAGAAAGAAAGAAAGAGGGAAACAATGAGAGAGGATAGAAAGATAAAGATATAGGGAGTGATAAATAAACAGAGGTAGAGAGAGACAGAGAGACAGAGAGAGATGGGAAGATAGAGATAGAGGAGGCAAATGTGAGAGATAGAGGAGGTGATAAAGACAAGTAATAGAGAGAGGGATGGAGAGAGAGAAATAAGGAAGAGATAAAGAGATAAAAATAGAGATATGGAGGGAGAAACAAGGAGTGTGTGTGAGTGAGAGATATAGAGATGAGGGAGAAACATGGAGTGCATCCCTCCCTCTCTTATTCTCTATCCTTTCTACTTTCTCATCTCTCTCTTTCTGTCTCCATCTACCCCTTGCTCCCTCCACCTCTCATTTTTTTTAATTAAAAATATATTTTGTTCATATTCATTACATATTATATTATATTTATTAGTTTACATAATATTAAATAGTAAATATAATTATAAATAGCAAGTAAATTCGAGGCATTCCAAATAAGCCATGTATACCGAGAAGGGAACAGCAAGGCGGACGAGTTGGCGAAAAAGGCGTTAGATGGAAACATGTAAGCAAAAGTCGGGGAGATAGGAATTCGCCAAATGATTGGGACTTTCAATCCACAAACTAGAGAAAGGACACCGAGGAAGATCGAAACAATCAGTGGCCAAGAAAGCACATATTATAATGAAACCAAAATCGAAGTGGGCCAGAATGACAAGATAGTAGTCATAAATAGAAGGCGAGGAGCAGGTCATGATAACAAGTCCCAAGGCAAGGGAAGGACGAGATAAGCACGATCTCATATAGATATGCATATTTGTATCACTTGCAAGGATGTGGATTTGTAGACACGTCCCAAACGTCACAGACTCTGAGTTGGTTATTATGATGAGACAAGGTCATCATTTGATAAAAGGCCAAAGTTGGAAATTGCTTAAGCAAACATGAGAACGAGCCAATTTAGCGCAGAGAGGAAAGGTGGTTAGGCAGTGGCGAGCTTGAGTTTGTTTCTTATGCTAGGAATAATGTGTTGGTATGTGGCAACTAATCATGCTATACTGTACACCCCAACATGTATCCTTGTCGGGTCCTCCTACTTTTTTGCGTCATCACCGAAAAAAGAAAAAAATCAACGAAAAAAGAAAAAAACTGACTTTGTAGAACCCTAATCTAGAAGCTTCTAAGCTTGTTAAAAAGGGGTTCGAATGGGTGTTACAATATGATGAAAAACACAATTATTCGCAAGATTGTAATAGGTTTTTTCACTAGATAATAAAATCATTGGATGGCTGCGGTTTGGTGGATGTAGCCCAGATTGGGTGAACCACGTTAAATTCTCTGTGTTATAATTTATTCTGTGTGTTTTAGTTTCTCTATTTTAATTAAAATATGTATTTAATTGTTAGATATCTACCATTTCTAACCCTAACATGATGGACATCACATTGTTTTTGAATACTGAGAGGCAACAACAATCTTTTCTGGGAGAAATAACGGATAAAAGGTTGAGAGGGTTGTTGGCTTCCTCCCATCCGTTGGTTCTCTAAGCGACCAAAAAGGTGTTAAGACCAAAATTTTTGAAGGCATACCAGAGATTCAGGTCGAATGCAGATATTCCTGCATGTTCTTGGCAATGTTGTTGCATATGGGCATATCCAAGGCGAGAGGCAAGAAGTTGACCTAGATGGTCTTTATCCACTCATGACTTGGTGAAATCGATGAAGCCATTGACAATACCGATGGATATCTGATGATTCCTATGTTGCAAAACTACTATATGATGCGTCAAAATAGAGGGGAGGTGATGAAATTCCCACTGATAAGAACTCTCGACTCGACAGGGTTTGCAAAATTGTGGGATGAGAGAGAGAGGAGTATCTTCTTCATGCTTAGAGTGGCAAAAATGATGGCAGACCCTCCTCGCGACTAGGCAATGAGGTATGTGGAGGATGAAGGGTTAGTAGGCAAGATAGTTGTGGGTGATGATGATGACTAGGACCTTAGCACAGGAGAGGAGTGGATATTGAACAACGGTAGAGACCCTGAACAGAAGGTGAATAGCCTAACTCACTAGAACTGTGGTGCAGATTTTCCAGTGGTGGCAGACTATATGGCCTACAAGAAGAGGGCGGTATCAGAAGACGAGGATGAATGAGCAAGGTAGGCTCGATAATGGATTTGTTGTGATTCCAATAGCCAATCTTCATGTAAATTTGATGTAATGGAATAATAGAAAGATAGTTAGTAAGGAATGGGAGTCAATCTTGGGTATGGTCAATGCCTATGCTGGTAACAAGCCATTTTGTAATAGCAACAAAAGTTTGGGTGTTAAGTCTTTTTGGGTGGTGGCCATTTTGTTCAAAGGCCTGTAGAACAGTATACGAGGATGGTAAAGGCACAACTAGCCTTGGAATCTATGTAAACTCATCTTTTCTAAGCAATACAGGGTGCTGCCCCTTGGCAGTGATTTACCTAATATATATATAATACATAATTAAACAATATATATTTAAATAGTTAATATATAATATTTTAATTGAAAAACATAATTAATAATTTACAAATTATATAAAATTAATTATAAATTATTATTTTAAAAATATATTTAATAATTTACATTATATAAAATATAATAATCAAATAAATTCATTGTATATTATTTTATATTTAATAATTTATATAATATAAGATAATAAATATAATTGTATATATAAAATAAATACAAAATTAAATAATATATAAATATTTAATATGTTAATTAATATTTTAATTTTGTAATAAATAAAATATTGTTTCAACAATATATTTAATAATTTACATTATATAAATTATAATAATAATATAAATCCATTAAATATTATATTATATTTATTAGTTTATATAATATAAAAATAATAATAAATATTATTATAATATAATTTTATATATAAAATGAATACATAATTAAATAGCATATATAAATATTTAATATTAAGTATTTTAATAAAATATTATATTACAAATATATTTAATATGTAAAATATAAAAATATAATACGTGTTTTATTTTTATTCTATAATATCATATTATTATTCATATTATATTTCTTTATATCTTAATTATATTTACGCTTGTGAAAAAGCATGGTCATCATTACATTTTCATGTGTTGAAGATTTTATTATGGTAAAGAATTAATAGTATCATATTATCACATATGTGCTGGAAAGTCATTGGTACAACAGCTAGCTTGACGGTAATAATAATTTGTGAAAATAAATCAATGGTTCTCTATGCTTTAACCATCTTGCATACCATAGTTGTGTTTTTCAACCATCCGCGAGCAAAATGAGCTTGTAAAGCTCAAATAGGATATGCCTTCGGCATAATTATATAATTATATGTCACTTTTTAATAGTTTCATAGTCATTAAATGTATATTTTAAAATTTTGATGTTGTTATATTCAAAAAATGAATGACAATTTAAAAAAAAAAATTGTTCTTTCACAAGCACAACATCATAGGTTTCTTCCTTGTTATCATTATAGATTACACTTCTTGATATAATTATGTAATTTTTATTAGGTTTTGATTATGTAGTTTTTGAGTCAATTTTATTAATCTATATTTCATGAGTAGTGATTTATGAGAACTCATCTCTCATAAGCATGAATAGTTTTACTAAGTTCTTATTGCATTTAGGTGATGTTCACATAATTTTTCAAGAGGTCGCCCATCCCAATACTACTCCAACTCAAGCATTTAGCTTGTTATCCCATGGAATGACTTAATACAAATACATATCAATAAGTGGCATGCCCGTGTGTTAATTTTGGATCACAACCTAATACGTTTACTTATATGCTAGATTCTTACTTGCACATATTTCCATGCATTTGACCTTATCCCATTATTGCCCTAATATTTACACACATATTTGTACATTTGATCTTTACCTTGAACCAAACGCTTTCCTAACCTAAGTCAATCTTGAGTTTCTCTTACTTGATCATAAGTGGCACAAGATTGATCCTAAATCCAAATTTTTAAGTTTAAATTCAACATTTTCATTCCTTTTCACTAGTCATTATGAGTTGACTTGGTACACATTTATACAACTAATGGGTATGTTTTGGTATTTAAAGGAATTCAATGTCTAATTATTCCATATAGGACTATAAGCAATCACGGGGAGGAAATCAAGAGAATATTTAGAGAAAAAAGAAGTAATTATTCTAGGAACATTTTGATTTGGAGCTTATAAAGAACATACATACAATGGAAACTATTTGTCCAATTACACATGTTGCCTTTAATTATTCACTCAATGTCATAGAGATGGTCTAAAATGTGTATTGATTCGTGAGAATATGACCATTTTCATCTAACAACTTCCCCAAGGGTGTTTTTAAATACAACAATCAATATAAGCATTAAATACCTAATATTAGAGTGAAGTAATTTTCAAGAGTCCATACTCTTACAGATTAATCCCATGAGTTAAAAAAACATTTCTACTACTAATATTAATTCCAAAAATCTTGGGTTCAATTCCAAGGGGCTCAAATCCAAACCATAAAGATTTTTGGGATGGTTCAGAGCTTAAGATAATCAATAAATTGAGAGCATTCATTTGTGTAGCTTGGCAACTAGATTCTATGTGACATCAATATTAATAATCTATCATTGTTCCCAAAGCTAAGTAGCTCCATCCTTCTCATTTAATTTTTAAATATTCATTACACATTATTAACCCACCTCCTAAATTAAATCTAGGTCGATTGTATGATTAGTTACTGCATCTATTTAACTAACCTAGATATATGTAAAATGGTTTTTTATTCCCTTAAATATTGGCAAATCTGTCCACTCTAACATGACCTTAGGGTTCATCCTTCTTTTACGATTTTAGATCTATGTTTCTAATTTTTTAAAAAAAAATTTTAGATCTTATTAGGGTTTATATTCTATACTTTAATGTACTTCATAGTTATATCTTTATTTAGGGCTTTGTGGCCCATTAATGTATCTTATCATTTATCCACCCTTACATTGGCATCTAAAGTATACATTCATATTTATTTAGATCTAGATATTTATTTATTTTCTAGTTTTTATCATCCTTTAAGCCATCTTGATTCTTTTTTCTTTTTTAGTGTTTTAAGAGCTACTTGTATACCATGGTCTCTTTCCTCTTATACATCCTTACAAAGGAGTGCTCAATCAAATCCCTACATGGAACAATCCATTTAGAATGATGTCTCTCTAACAATGCCCCTATGAGAAATGTGGCTATTAATGGTCATAAAAAATGAAAATGAAGAATATAATCATGATGAACATATAGCCAACAAGAGCTTGCATAAGAACTTACTAGCTTGGCTAATGCTAAAAATCCTACACAATGAATAAATAAGATACATAACGTGTTCATCAACAAATCATTTGGGTTGGAGATCTTATAAACCATTGATGCTAAGGTTGCTACGCCTAAATGAATGACTATCCTTATACATAACCATGTCTTCCTTTGTCTTTGTTCCATCTTATGACATTGTTTCCCACTATGGCTTACATACTAATTATACTCCCCCCACCATACCTATTTCTCACATGCTATTTTTCACACCCATCTCTCCTTATTCTCAACCCATTATTCCTAATTCCACATCTTCTTTGTAATTGAATAGAAACTAGGGAATTAATGATAATATAATAGTTTACATATTTTCCTAAATGAAAGTGATTAGTGGAGGTATTGAAGTGTTATTAATTGAGATACGAAGTATTGGAGCATAAAATGCAACACAACATAGAGATTTGAATCTAGAGAAACTGCTAAGATGGGTTAAAAATATAGCTGATATGAGAAACTACTCTCTACCAAAGTGTATTTTCACAATAGATAAGTATAGAGACTCGTACAACCTATGTCCAACCTGTTATTACTTCAACTTCCATTTCTAGGAGATACAACCTACAATTGTCCTCCACCCCATTTGATTCAAATTTCTATTGGTTTTTATAATTGATATAAGTCTCCCTTGGTATGTACCAAGGCTTCCCCAAATCTAAAGAGATAAAAATGCTTGTTCATTCCAAATTCTACTCGTTCTTACAACTTGAACAAAACCACCCCTATTCAATCAAAATCATTATTATGGATTATAAGACTACCTTGACACCTTTAAAATCACCTCTATAGACTATTCTAATACCATCACTTATTCACATGTTCACATTAATAGTTAAGCTCATATTCATCGTTAACTTTAAAATTGCTATTTGACAAAATTGATGGTTAAGTCTATGATAAAATAGTGAGTATTTGCACTCATCCACTTTTTGAACATGTTAAAGTGTCATCTCCTTGAGCATGATATTTATTCCTTTATCCAATTCCTATGTTTAAGCTTGATGGATAACTCTTTATATGAGGATCGAAATGAAGTTATTTGCATGCATGGAAACTTTGCGAGACAAAATAATGCAAAGGGAAAGAGAACTAAAATAGTAAATATGTTTCATTTTTTATTTATCACGTGATTTGCAAATAACTATGACAAATGTATGCATGCCTTATTCTAATTTAGTTATTATTATTAACCTATCTATCTACTAAGCTAATGTTACATATATGCACACATAGATTGCATGTCTTGAAGGGTGAGAGTCATTATAGAAGTTGAACTAGTTCCATAAGTTACTCATGATCTCTTGATGATTAATGATAATAAGTTTCCACAATCCATATCATAAATTTGTATAGCTTCTAGATTTGATTGTGTACAAAGTTTTTAGCATCAACGTTTCGGATCACACTCCATGATCCATCATCAGGATGAAAGAGAGCGAGAGGAGAAGAAAAATGATTACTTCCCTCTTGCTCTCTTTCATCCTAATGGTGGATCATGGAGTGTGATATGAAATGTTGATGCTAAAAAATGTGTACACAATCGAATCCAAAAGCTATACAGATTCTCGATGATTATTTGGTTTTGTTGATAGGTGAATGATGTGTTGGTGAATAACATAACATAGCACAAGCCTTAGGCATTCCACCTGGATTATTATGGTGACTACATCATTCAATGTCCTAAACGTTACTCTTAGAATAACATGGTGATGAGCAATATGAATCAACCTTTATGGTTTGGCCTGTAAGCATGTTGTACCTTGTTGAAGTCATGATATAAATAACAAAACATTTGGTGGACGTGCGTTAGCATTGATTCTAGTCTTCTACAAAGTTCTTCATGTTATTGTTGATAGGTGAATGATGTGTTGGTGAATAACATAACATAGCACAAGCCTTAGGAATTCCACCTAGATTATTATGGTGACTACATTGTTCAATGTCCTAAATGTTACTCTTGGAATAACGTGGTGATGAGAAATATGAATCAACCTTTATGGTTTGGCCTATAGGCGTGTTGTACCTTGTTGA
Source organism: Sequoia sempervirens (assembly GCA_007258455.2). Taxonomy (NCBI): domain Eukaryota; kingdom Viridiplantae; phylum Streptophyta; class Pinopsida; order Cupressales; family Cupressaceae; genus Sequoia; species Sequoia sempervirens. The sequence goes on along the minus strand of VDFB02358134.1, from coordinate 168,374,084 downwards.
AGTCATGATATAAATAACAAAACATTTGGTGGACGTGTGTTAGCATTGAGTCCAGTCTTCTACAAATTTCTTCATGTTATTGTTGGTGTGTGTGTGTGTAGCATCCAGAATAACAAAAATTATGATCCTAACATTATGTTGAGAATCTAAAAAGTGATTTGGTATACTACAAGCCATGATAAAAATTTTTCAAGTATCATAAGACATAAGAATGGTCTTGGTGTTACCACAAGGATCGTTGTAAATATATTCACTTGGATCAATCACCCCTCCTTGTAAAGTAATCATCTTGATTGCATTAAGTCTAGCAAGCAAGTGTGGAACCTTGATTTTTAGTTGTTACCTAGTGAATCATTTAGCTCATTATACAAGATAATTTATTCTAGTGAATCTATTTACGGGCATAGAATAATTTATGTATACATGGGTTCAAGAATTTGATGTCTTTGTTGTTATTGATTATGTGTCATTTGATGGTGGAGAGAATAAAGTTGAGTATGTGTAGTTGTATGACATAATAATCTTTACAATTGATATAAGATATGTTGAACGTGGAATCACTTCAGGAATATGGTATCTCTATTTACCCACTAATATAACTATGTTGCAAGGATTGTTATATTATATATACACTTGTGACTATGCACACATAAATTTCTAAGGAATATATTTTAAACCTTTTTTATCATTGCATCACAAAAAAAACCATCCTCAAAAGGATGAATAATATATGAAAAGTGACATTAGATAATGACACGTATACCTTTATTGTTGCAAGAGTTGAACCTATTGGTGCTCAAAATTACAATCCCTAAATTTCCCTTAATGCAAGAGTCTTCTTGAGCACTAGGGGTGTAAAACCTAGGGAAAATCCACAACCTCGTGACCAAGTAGGGTAACTTTATACCAATTGGAAAGGTGGGTGAGACCTTCAAATTCAAGACTAGTTAAACCTAAGAGGGTATTCCCAAAGGTATCCTAAATATGGTTTGTATGCATGAAAATGAAACAAATGAAATAACATCAAATTAAAATAAATTCAACACTCAAATCAATCACATACAAACCTTTGACTGAGATGAATGTAAAGTTTTGCTCATTTGTGACGTGGGTGCTCAATTCACCAGCATGACATTGGCATTATCTGGATATGGAATTGATAAGACTTGAATTAAATGAATGCTTTATTTGATTGATGGGAGATGAGTTTGATTTATAGTTTTGCAGGAGAGAGTCAATCTAGAACCTAAGATTTGATACTTGGGGGGACTAATGAGGAGATGTGGCATGCATAGAAGAGTTGCACAGTATTTTATTTCTTATTAAAATAATTATAATATTTTGAACCCAATGTGACTAGCAAGTGAACAAATCTAATTGAGATAACTGTTTGCATGGAAATAACTAAGTGCATGAGAGAATCAAGGGGAGTTTACTATTGCATAGAATAATTAAGTGATTGCATGAAATAATTAACTAATTGCACGAATGATTGAAGTGGATTTGATTGATGAGTGGGATTGGGAGTAAGTCTAAGTGAACTAATTAGACTAATTAGTCAACTAGGTGCAATCGAATTAATTAATTTAATAACTAGAATTAATTGAATTATTGGTGCACATGAGGTGGAAATTGATATTAAATTATTTTATTATTGGATAATGTATGGATAAATAATTAATTAAATGGGTAAACATGTGGATAATTATGGATAATTAATATGTTAATTGGATGAATAATGATAACAAAATTTAGTTAAATAAATTTAGGAATTGTTTAATTAAATTATTAGGTGTAAGTGATAATGTGTGTCCTAGGTAATAAGGTGATGACATGATTAAATGAATGATAAGAGGACCTAAGCGATGAATGAATGAATCGGGTGATAATGATAGGATGATTAGGTGATTAGTGGATAAGGTTGGGCAAGAGATGAACAAATGGCAAGGTCCCAAGGGATGAATGAATGAATGACTCGAGTGATTAGATGAAGATGGAATTTTTTAAGTGTCTACATTTTTCCCCTCTTTGAGACGGTGTTCAAAGTATTATTATTTCAAAGAAAATATAAGGTATTTATGATGAGATGGATGAGATATGATGAAAGTAATAATATGCCCTAGTTATCTGGAGAAAATAGTGGAGAAACAAATGGATTGTAAGAAAGTGATGTTATGCCCGAATCATGTGGAGGGAATGATGAGATGATGATGCCCCCTCGAGAGATTAGTCATGAAAAAATCTACACAATTGAGCTCTTGAATGATGAATTATGAAACAACCAATGATAAAAGAATATTAAGAGATGGATGCAAGAAAAGTGAAAAAGAGAAATCGACAAGATGAAATAAAAATAATAGATGTTGGGATATGGATTTTTTTTGTTGGGAAAGCTTTATTATGTTGGTAGATGAAGAGAAACCTTATTTTGATGTAGAAAATGATGTTATGCACCAAGGTATAAAATTCCATGGTTATAATGTATCCAATGCATGGTCAGAGACTTGAGAAAATAATAAATATTAGGATGCCCCAACACTCTCAAGGTGTTTGATGCACTTGGTGGGTATGTGTGGACACAATCATCAGACAAGAGAGAATTTTCCATCACATATCAAGGTGATTGACCTTAATGGGTCTTGTTAGAGAACATCCAACAAACATAACACATAGAAACAAGTGGCATGCCCCAATGTATACCTATCAATCACACCATGATATAATGATCACAGTGGCCACGAGTAGGCATAGTATGGGTAAAAAAATATTTATCATAAGATAAAAAATATAAAACAAAGAAGTAAACAATCAACTATCAACAAACATACAATTGTATAAACTCTTGCCGAGGTGCTAATAGGTTAAATGGATGATGATTATGCCAGATGTGGGAAAGAATGCATCTTGTGAAGCTAAAGGAATGGATTAAATAGGAAATTTTCATTCTTCGAAATTGATTTGACAACTATATGTTACAAGGCTGATGTTAAATTTTTGATCTGACATTAAAAGCATGATGCTTCAAATGTGTATGTTTGTGGATGTTGAAGCACATGTTTGTTGTTTCATTGGTTTATTGATGGAAGGAAGATGATAATGATAGTGATAAAATGTTTGATGAGAAGAGAAAGGATGAAATGATGATGATGGAATGAAAATCATTAAATAATTAAAATGATGATAATGAGATTATGAGTGATGAAATGTGATGAATATGGAAGGATGTGAAAGGACCACTTAAGATTTTGTCGCTAGCCAAGCTAAAATAGATTGATTCATTGATTGTTGATAATAGTGTTGTTGACGATAAAAATAATGTGAGGATTATGTTGTTAATGATAAGAACAATAGGAAGATTGGGAAGGATATATCTCAATGATTATAGTTTGGATTAAAATGGATTAGGATTTATAGCAAGGTTAGGAAAAAAAATATTAGATGGTTTGTATATGATATGATGTTGGATCACATGGCATGATGGTATTGATTGGGATTGTCTAGATTGTGGGGATGTAGGATAGGGAAAACTTTAGTGGCGAATTTTAGAAATTGGCCAAGTCAAAAGTGGCGAATTAATCGCACCCAACAGGGTGTCCAAATCGCCTGAATTCTACAAATTATCGGTCCAATGCATGTCCATTTGCCATCGATTTTTTTTATGAGGCATATTTAAGCAACAAATTTTCCATAACAAACTATGCATTTCAAATGGACCAATTAATTATTTTTCATGGAATCTCGAAAGTGTGTAATAAAACACCTACATATTCGCCAATACTATTAAAACAAAATTGTATCAGGACCCATTTCGCTAATTAAAATTTACAAATAGTTGCTTATGAGGACCCATTTTGCCAATAACATTAAAAAAAATACATTTGAGGACACATTTCACCAATTATCGTGACACCTCCATGCTAATTGTATGGCCATAATCACCTTGAAAATTACAATGTATCGTTGTATAATCACGCGAGATTCACCAAATTTTTAATATACCATTTAAAAATCCTACAAAATTTTCCAAATATGGATTGATATAAATACAATCGAATTTGTCATTTATTCTTACACATTTTGTTCAATTCTTGATTCAGAAGTTGGACTTGGAACCTTGAAGTTGATCGTAGGCAAGTTACAAACTTACAACACAAGCATTCCTGCATTAATGAACAGTAAGTTAGTGAAAACCTAAACTTAAAGGTGAGTGATCATTTCTTCATAGTGGTGTAAGATTTCTTTATCTCTTTTCCATTCTTGCTTCAATCTTAAAGACGATATTGAGTAGGGAATGCGATCTATATTCTTTGTCCTTAAACAAGAAGACATTTTTTCTAGCTTTATTTGAAGTGAGAGATCAATATGTCGAGTAGAAAGTGCAACAAGGGTAAGACTCCTCAGGGTGGTGAAGGGATTGGGAGGCCATGAAAATGCCAAAAATGTAGAGGTACCATACAGTCTTACTTTGGAATTAGCAATGCTTTTGATCCATCAGATCAAGATGGAGCTACATCATCAACTCTTCCACCAAATATTAATGAAGAATGAATTCACAATACCTCACCACCATCGAAAGGTCAAGGTGGGATTTCATTGAGTTAAATGAGTCAAATGAGGATGGCAATACCGCTGAAGATGTTCCAAGGGATACCTTGGTTAGCCAGAATGAGATAATTGACTTGGATCAGGATGATGTTGGTAGCAAGAAAGAAAAAAAAGGCAAATCAAAAGTGGGGCGCGAGTGGGAAATGACAAGGAATTTTGAACTTGGTTGGTTGTTAAAGTTCCCATTCATTGTACCAGTGGGAAAAGCAAACAAAGATGAAACTACAATAGAATTCATGTGTATGATTTGTAGTTGGAAATGTAAAAGAGACAAGAAGTTGCAGCTAAAGCTTGACACTATAGAAAAGCATATCAATAAAGTTTATGAAAAACAAATCATAGACAGAAAGGAACAATCAGTCATATAATGGAAATCAATGGAAGAATGTCTTCATGTTAAGTATGTCGTAGAATATGAAGAGCATAAGCAAAGAATGTCGAAGATTGTTGCATGTCGAGGTACAATTGAGGCTCAATTTGGAAAAGCAATGGAAGGAGCACATTTGTTAAAAACTGTTCAGATGAGTGTTGTTTTTCATATTTTGTCTAGAGGATGTCCCATGACAGACTACCCAAAATATTTTAATTTATTATCTTTTTTGGGTGTTCCTCACTTTCCTAGCTCACATTGGTCAGTAAACGCTAGATGGGAATGGGAAAATTGTCTTGTTGTATTGGAAAAGCAAGATTTAAAGGAGAAAGTAAAAGAGTCAAACTTCATTGCATTATCTTTAAATGAAGTTACTATAGTAGATAATACTTCTTGGTTATGTATGCATGTGTATACTGTAAAACAACATGTCTGCCAAGCTCATCTTCTTTGTGTTCATAAAATGAAGGACAATTCAACATCGCAAAATCTATTTGAACTAGTCAAGAAATCTTCGAATGAAATTGTAGGTATGGACGAGTTGACAATTGCCAAAAAGTTGGTATGTGTAGGAGCTAATGGAGCTGCAGTGATGCAAGATCAAAGGAGCGGTGTTTGCACAAAGTTACAAACTACTTGTTCTCCATACATGCCTGACATTTATTGCATGGCCCACATAATAAATTTAGCATTCAAAATTGTAATCAAGTTTCCTACAATATGAAAAGTTGAAAATCTAGTCCACGAGCTCTACACATACTTCTACCGAAGTCCCAAATGTTTCGCGAAATTTTAATTTTTTGCTGAGGGAATAACAACATGAAACAAGCTTCTCAAGGATGTTGATACCAGATGGATCTCCCTGCATGGACCAACGCAACGAGCTCTTTTAGAATATCAATCCTTGATTGGAGTAATGTACGAGCATCGCAACACAGTAGACAAAGCTACTGACCTCTTACATAGGTTAAGCGATATAGAGACACTCTTCACTTTAGCTAGTCTTCTCTCCATGCTGGATGAAATGAACAATCTTGTGAAGAAAGCCCAAGACAAAACTATGTATATTTATGAATATTTCAAACTACGTAGAAATACATGCATGGCCCTCGATCATCTATATCTAGATCTAACAGAAGAAAGCCCAAATTATTTCATGTGGCAGAAAATTATTGATTTGAATAAGCTTGATAATTATTTATAGTTTAATGCAAGCGGGCATTTATGTATTTGTGTACGCGGATTTGAGATACCAATGTACCATTGTAAGACAACTAGGCACTCTATTAGAGAAGTACCTGTTAGAAAGGAAGATTTTAACGACATTGTTAAATCTGTTAGTTATAATTTGAAGGGAATTACAAAATGTATTTCCTCAAAGATTTATGATAGATTACCTCGACACGAAATACTTGAAGCCATGGGTATTGTGTATCCTCAATTTTGGGTACACAATTGTCGAGAGAGCCAAAAATATTTTCATGATAAAGTAAATATCTTGATCGAACAATTTTTGAAAAGTGTAACATATAATGAGTAGACAATAGAAGGAATTATAAATGAAGATAAGCTTAGACAACAATGTAAGAATTTTTCAAGAAGTATGATGGACCAATATGATTCCATGGGAATGGAGAAGGCCTTTGAACCAGGATCAATAACAAAGGTTTGGACAAACTTAGGTCAGAGTGAAATATTGTGTGGTTCGATATCAGAATATTTCAAACTTGCTAATTTATGTCAAACAATGATATTGGGGCCCGTGGAGGATGAGAGAGTTTTTAGTTCATTGGAATTTTTGAAATGAAAGTTAAGAAAAAAACTAGACAAGAATTTGGAAAATTGCTTGAGGATGAAAGGAACTACGTATAATATAAAAAAAATCCTTTTGAAAGGGCACTCACAATTTGGAGGTCCATTGCGAAAGAAGAGGTTTGTGCAACACTCCAATTCCAAATGCTGGTACTAGTGGTACTGGCAATGGCAATGGGACAAATGACAGTGACACAATGAATGTCGAGTTTGAGACACAGGCCAAAGAAAATGAAGACCAGACTCAAAATCAACTTCAAGATGACTCTTTTACTTTATCTCAAGTTGAACACCAATTTTAGGACGCTGACTCCATTTGGGAAATGGAAGTGAATTAACAACTTTTAGGTATTTATTTTGCACTTCATGAATCATTTTCCAAAATGTAGTTGATGGTATTTTATATTGTACTCCATGAAACTGTGAATCATTGCACTTCATGGATCATATTCTAAATTGTAGTTGATGATACTTTATATTATATTCCATGAAATTGTGATATTTTATATTTTATATTGTATTCCATGGTATTGAATTTGATATGTGATTCTGCATCATTTTTAAAGAATAACACTTATCACGCTACTTATAAATTCCTATTGCATTTCCATTCACACAATCTTTGATAAATAACTGAAAGGAATATTAATTCATTCCTTGAACAAAAGCTAACGGTTCAACATCCAAACTTATAAATAATCGTTGATTATTTTGAGTTTGGAGATAGTGAATACAAAACTGGAGAGCAAGATAAATTGATATTATATTCAAAATTATATAAATGGACTTAATTTTTTGAGTCATATTTTGTTATTACAAAGCAAAATTACAAGATTTCCTAATATCCTATATGTGCTATCAAATAGCTTATAGTAGGCATCTCAAAATATGCTTAAATTTGGTTGTCTTTCTGATCCAGGTGTTCTATTGATTTGGAATGTGTCATAAGTCTTAGGGTTCTAGTTGTTCTTATGTTCTAGGGTTTATGTGTGTTATAAACTCTCTCAAAAACCCTAGGTGTCTTTTCCTTTTACCTACATTCTAATAATCTAACTCGAAGTTGGTCGGGTTTTACTCATTCCTAGTCTCTTAAGTCATATCTTATGCCTTTGCGTCTATTTACTCACCAGCCCCTTAAGCCTAATGTTCTCGATTGCCACCCGTAGAATCCTTATAAATCTTGCCCTGTCTTATGTGGGCCATATAATTCTTTAATTCTTGTTCTTTCCCTAAGTTTGGGTTTTAATATTCGCTCAATATTGTTCATGTTATAAACCTAGGCAGGCGGCCCATTTTAAGTCATGTAATAAGTGAACGTGCTTATTAAAATCCTTTGTTATGCTTGGCGGGTCCCATTGACTGCTTTCTATTGGTTCCCCTCCATCCCACATGATTAAATTAATCAAATTAAGGATCTTGTAGGATAGCGGGCAGACGACACCTGACCACCCTTTTGGAAGGTCTTACCACTACTCGAAGGCACCGATGACTAAAGGTGTTCAAATCAACGATTACTATGGTTTCTGACAAACAAATCTCAGTCATTCCTTACCCCCCCACTGTTGTAAGATGCACATGCTTTAAACCCAGAGGGGAAGTGGGGAGGTTGACATGTAGACAACAATTTCAACGCTTGTGGAGATGATGGAGCCTGCGAAGTGACACGAAGATAAATCCACATGACATTTTTCGGTTGGTAAATGGCGACAACCATTTTTAGTCAAATTTTCAAACTTATTTGACCGAATTTGAGTCATCTATTGGGCCATCTCACTGCGCGATTAATGGTTAAAATTCAAAGCTCAAGATTGAGGGAAAATGAGTTGTATCAGATGTTCTAGTTTGTGCGAGCGAACCATAGTGGTGAATATGATGCAGAGCTACCAAATTTCCATTTGGTATGTTTTAAATCCATAAAAATTGCAAGTTGTTAAAGCATTTAATGCGTCTAAGGAGTTCTTGCTGAAATTTTCAAGCTCGTTCGATGATAAGAATTAGCGTTTTCAAGCGTCTGTAAAACCAGTAAGTAAAATTGCTATCTTGCTTCTCAATTGTTTAAAAATTTGTTGTAAGTGCTTGTTCTATTATTTTGTCATTAGGGTTTTTGGTTTTGTTGCATTTCTTTTAAGGTTTGACATTTAATTTGAACGATTAGCCTATTTAGTCATGTTATTGCCTTGCATCAACCTATACCCTAATTGTAAGCTTGCAATTTGTTGAGTAGTAAACCCTAGTTTGCACAAAATCTGTTACTATGTCACCCAAAGTCAAAGCATCTGCATCAAAATACCAATCTTTTGAGTCGAAGCCTGCTAAAAGACCTTTATCACAGGACTTAACCGAACAATTGGTATCTTCAACCTCTAAGAAATCAAAGGGACAACGTATGTACTTTGGCCCTAGAACTAAATTTGGCATCACTGATTATTATTGTACAATTAAAAATGTTGCCCTATCATACTCCAGATGGAGTCTTTTCTAGGGATGGTTTGGAAATAGGAATGTTGGTATCCCTTTCTGCAACCCCTAGAGGTTGGACATGGGTAAACTAGTTGTACCCAACATGTTCATAGATGTTGATCTTCTCAAAGCAATTGTTGTGAACTATGACCCTCTGGTCAGGGTTGTTGGAGCTCATGATGGAAAAAATTTGGTATGGGTTAATAAGGAAGAAGTTGCATATGTGTTCAAGTTGAACACTTGTAGCAGTGACATGGTTAAGATTGATGAGTAGATGTTGAGAGATGAATACAAAAGGGTAAAACAAAACTTTAGGGTGTCAGTGTTGACCAATTTTTTAATATTAGTAGGAAGGGAATCAACAAAAGAAATATTACTTTGGGACCCTATGATGTTGATCCCCTCCCTATTAAGTATTTCCAACCATATTTTCAAAAGACCTTTTACTCCCTCTACCAAATTCTAGGGTTTGATCCTAGCTCTAGCATGCCAATGGCCCATATGTACATGGCTGCGAGTATCCAACACCTTAACATAAATACCTTATATGATTTTGCCACCTATATAGCAGAGGAAATTCACAAAGGATTAGTGGCCTTGAAGGGTGGGAAACTTGGTGTCATATTTTGGTGCTATTCACTCTTTATGCATATGTTTCTTTTCAAAGGTATAGATTATTTTGGTCGGGAGATGGAACTTAAAAGGGTTTTGGATGGCATTGAGATTCTAGTGCAATCATAGACCCCTATATTGGATAGGAATGAACAAAATATTGACTATGTGACTGCTACAAATCTTTTTGCCACCAAATTGAGGCAGGCTCTAATGGTGGATGTACCTAGGATCCCCAAGGAGTTACATGATTTTTTGAGGCTAGTTGAAAGGAGGCCTGATTTGAATATTGTTCACAACTGGGGGGATGCAATCCCTTATGACAATTGTACAGTTCTAAGGGTATTTGACACACAATTTACACCCCACATACTCCCCAGAGAAGTGCCTCTGTTGGGTTTTTGGTTGGAGGTGATGTGGCAACTATGGAATGTAAATGATTTCTTCCTAGATGAGAAGCGAAAGGGAACTTTCTTCCCTACATACACTGTGTTTGCTGATTTTGTCACGATTACATATGGATGGATAAATATCGTGGAGCGCTATCTTAGTCATTATAATATGAAAATATAGGCATATAGGACATATGACCCTAAGGGATTCATAGTTTTGTTAATGAAGAGAAATAGGGGAGGTTGGTATGTTCACACCCACACTATGCCTGATGATCTCATTAGAAATATTTTTGATCTTGATGTCCAAATTGACAAAATGAAGAAGTGGGGTGTTTTTGTGAAATTGGAAAGAGAAATTAAGGTTAAGGAGCCTGATTTTAAAGCTTTGTCAGATATTAGTGACCCAATTTTAAAGATTGAAGTTGTGATACAAAATTTTGACAAAGTAGTGGAAAGTTTAAAGGAGATAAAAGTTGTGCAAGATAAGGGGAAGGCTCCTATGACAGAGGGGGAGTCAGTTGTGTAGCCTTCCAAGAAGGTGCACATATGTTCAAAGAGGAAAGGCACAATAAGGAAGCAACAAACAGTTGCTACTCCTACACAAATTGGGGAGTCAAAAGTGCATTCACCATAGCAGCAACTACCTCCATTATCACCACAACATTCTTCTACCCCTGAAATATTGAATTGGATTCTCCAATTAGAGAATCATCCCCTTAAAGGGAGCCATGCCCATCAATAAACAAGTAAAATGTTGAAGCTTTTGGTCTAGTTGACAATCTTGTAGAGGAGTCAGATGATGAAATTGCTATAATTGATGAGGAAATAATGCAGGGGATGTCATCTCCTCAATGGGAAATAATATCATATAATTTGAGCCTTAGGTTGAGCAAAGTTGACTTGAGTGGAATAAATAACTTTGAGGATGTCAGATTCCAAGCCTGTGAAAGCTTTATGGAAGATGGTCAATTTGTCAAGACACAAGCTTTCAAGGAATATGTATGAAGAGCAATGAAGGATGAGTATGAAACATTGGTGCAAACAAGGAGAATTGAGAGCCCCAAGAAGCCCAAAGTGGTTGTTGAAGCCAAGGTATGAGATGAAATGAGGTCCAAGTATTCAAACATTTCTACAAAAGAGGGCAAGGCATTGGTGAGAAAGAGTGGAGTGTTATTTCTCCCAAAATGGGACTTGGCATCAACAATTGCTTTTGACACTGTGAGAAGACAAGATGTCCCCATTTTTAACACTAAAGAATAAGTCACATTAGATTTACAGGGGCTAGCTTTTAGTCAGCAGTGGGACACTTGCTATTTGGGATTTAGCCCCAACCACTAAGAATCATGAAGTTGCAGAATCTGCCCTAGGTGTAAGAGGAGGATTAATCACAAAAAGAGTTTCAGATACATCTTCCTTAGAGTTATCAACCATGAATGTTAATGTGGCACAATTCACCAAAGCCACAATTGAGTCATTAACGGAGGAAAGGGACAGTTTTAGAACCAAATATAATGAGGTGGTTGTTGAGTACAACTCGAGCCAACAAAAGATGGCTTAAATGCAAACTCAAATGGCTCAGTGGAAACAAAAATTTCAAGCATTACAGCTTGGTACCTCACATGCTACAATATTTCCTCCTCCTTCCACAATTCTTTCACCTCCTCAAAATCATGAGGAGACTACCCCCATTGAATCTGAAGATGTACAAATGGCACAATCAGCTCCTGAATCATCAGATTCCCCTCAATTTGAGGAAGTTACCAAGGAGGATTTGATGGAAAAGCTCAAGACTTATGAAGATAGGATGGATGATCTTGTTCATTTGAATAATATGAAGATTGTGACAGCAGTGCTTGAGCACTTGAATAAGGGGGTAGAGAAAAGATTAATTAGTATTCATGCTAATTATGCTCTGATGTTTGATGCCATTAAGAAACTTGATAGAGATAAAGAAATTTATATTCCTTTAATGGATAAATGGATTCCAAGGGCTCAAATGCTGAGGGATATGGCTATTGCATCCTATCGTGATGCAGATAAGCCTCCAAAGATACTTTTAACCCTAAGATTTGTAACAAATATAACTGGTTCTCAAGGGTTGATTATCATTGAGTCTTTAGAGATGAAGATTAGAGAATTGATTAAGAAGTTTGATGATTGGAATTTTGGTCTTCTTCTAGACATTCTAAATGAGAAGGGTGAAGTTAAGTCCTTGCAAGAGTGGAAAGACCAAGTAGCTCAAGCGATAACTTCCTAGGCCAAAAAAATATGTGATGAAATGGATTTGGTTATGTTGAGGAATAGTATGGACAAGCTCATGCATATAGGGGCTTTCCTTGAAGATTTTTAATAAGGAGGAAAATTAGGTGGCAGTTAGGTATAGCCCATACAGAAAAAAAAGGTAGACGGTATCGTGGGATTTTCCTGGCCTACAGAGGAGGAGTTTGCATTATGGAAGTCCAACTATATTGACATATTGGACATATAAATTACAACAAGTGGGAGTGGGTAACATCAATTTTGGTTGGTGGCCTGCAATAACCAAGTTCAGCAGGGAAGTGTAATACATGGCCTGGAACGAGTATAGATTAGGCCTTGGATATATCAAAGTTCAAATATTGCACTTTCTTAGTTTCAAATGTGGTGACAAGGATTGCAAATGTGGAATTACTTTCGTTTATTATTTCTTTCACTTTATGCTTTTCTTCTACAAGTTTTTAAAACACGTGGACTACAGTGTTTGCTTGTGGAAAAGATTACTTTGCATCGACTAAAGGAGCCATTTGAAAGGTGGGAGAATCTTCACCAGAAAATGGAAATGGTTTTTGTCTCATATGAAATTCTCCCTTGTATTGGAAATGCAAATATAACTACCTTTGGGGATGTTTTGAAATTGAAATTCAAATGTATGTCAAATGTAAATGTGACTAAATGTGTAATTTGGCCCGAATCTTGTTTGCTTCCTTGTTCTTATACAAGGGAATTCAAGGCCAATTGCACGGGTCTTTGGTTGAAAGAGCTTTTGAACTCATGTGAGAGAATTTTGTAATTCAAGTACAAAGAAATAGAGTTAGTGTTGAGTCTTAGGTATGAATTCAAGTTTGTAATAGGAATAATGGTTTTATAGTAGTGATGACATTTGAATGAGAAAATACATATTCTAGAACAAATTCTCTCCTCCTGTATTTTTTCATATGAATTATTAATAAAATGATCAATGATCCTTCTATTGTTCTTCAATTGTTTTGGTTGAATGTATGATTTTGTCTCTATTTTAATTCAAAGAATTAATTAAAATTCTATGATGGAATCATAGGTTTGTATGACTAAATTAACATATTATTAATAATTTCATATTTTAATTGTGTTAAAACTTAAACATGTACTTAGTGATTCATCACTCAACTCAAAGCTTAATAAAATATTAACAATAGTAGCATATACAACAATGAACATCAACAATCATTTAATGTGTATCTGGTAGCTGAAACCAGACTTTTTCTTCAAATGATAAAATAAATAATATAGATAATTGAACATCAACACATTACTGAATTTGAGTTTTTTATTGATTTTCACATGAAAGAATACATTGAGGCATTGACAATGCAAAATATTTCTCAAAGACAACTCTACACAGAATTGAATTGGAACTTGGAAACTCATATTATCAAATATCAAATCATTGTATCACTTTTTCTAGCAACTTCCATTGTTCATGTGGTGGAATCTTGTGATGTCCCCATCACAAAGGGGCATATGAGATAAGTATGCACTTAATATATTTATATTTTTAGATATACAATAACATGCTAGTAATATGCACAATAGATAGAATACTCATTTAGAAGAAGGCAATTTAAAATATCATTATAATTATAATTATCATTGATAACATTACAATTATAATAGTCAGAGATGAATATAATATTATTATTATTATAATAATATATATGTCAATTAATCAAATAATAATATATTGGTAAATTATTGTTATTATATTCTAAATATTAGAATACAAATAACTTAAAAATAATAATAAATAAAATAATTACAATTAAAGGACAAACTGAAATATTATTACTCTAATTATAATTGTTAACTATCATTTTCAAAATAGAAATAAATAATATAAAAATAAATATCCTCACAAATTAAAAATATAATGGGTAAATAACAAAAGCAGCCATTCATTAGGAAATAAACATAACTAATCCAAAGTGAAGCAATGCCTATGAAAAGGTATGGAAGCTAGTTAAAGAATATGACCTTTCCTAAGAAATCGCAACTCTCTCCAAGTGGGGGATATAAAATCAGATTCTATGGAAAGAAGGAAGGAGGAAGGAAGAAGCATGGGAATTACAAGGGGAAGCATTTTAGGAAAAGAATTCACCAGCAAAGTATATATGTTGCAGATATAAATCTGAAAATGAAGATAAATAAAATAAATGGGAAGTATCTATCATGGTTGGCATATTTGTCATTCTTGCCTCCAATAGTAAATAAGTAATAAGTATAAATAATGTGTAGATGAATATGTAAATATAGATAGTATGTTATTATTTATGGTGAGTAAATGTAAGGTGAGGCCATAGATAATATAATTATAATATCTTTTATTGTTATGGATAAAGTAATAATAGGATCGATGGACAATTAAATAATGGGTTATATAAAATGCTATTACAATATCTTTAATGTTATTTATGAGGTATAGTTGTTGATAGTAAGTTTCTTATTAACAGGGTTTATATAGGTAACATTTTAGTGTTACCATTCATTGATATTTAATTGTAGTACTAGATATGTATATGTATATGTATATGTATATGTATAAGTATATGTATATGTATGTGTGGGTAGATGTGTGAATTAGATATGTACAATAATGATGTTTACAACAATTATTAAGCATTATGAGAAAGTATGATAATTTAAAATTGGTATAGATGATAGATTTCTTAAATGATTGATTTACACTAACAGTATTGTCTAAGTGTGAAGACCGGATTGATTGGGAATGAGGGACTTCAATCAAGATTTCAATTAGTTGAAAAGTACTTGCTAACTCATTTATCAATTGGAACTTAAAGATTTCAGGGAAATTTAGGGCATTCCCAAGCGGGGACATTACAAATTATAATTTTTTCTAACTGATGTTGTTTGACTTGAAGATTTGTTAACAATTCATGATTGAAATTGGAACCTGTCTTGAATTCTTTAGTCAATTTTGCATTCAATGTTATGAGTGGTTTGGTGGAATCCAAATAGTTCACCACATTTGGGTTATGAGGAAACTGGTCCAAATCAATCTTCCTTGCACCCTCCATCTTCTTTCTGAAATCATCCTTTCTAATGAATCGCTCATTTGCATCAAAAGCCTTTGGCAAACCAAGCTCTGTGAAGTTCCTTACCTTTTCATCCAGCTTCTTCATTTTGTTTGTAGCCAAATGCACATATTCCTTTGTTTCACGCATTCTCAAATACTTTTGAATGATAGATGACAACATCATTGAGGTGGCAAGCCAATTATTAATCCCTTTTAATTTCAAATCATTGCCACTGGCTTTGTAGACTATTTGTTGAACTTTATTTGTAGATTTCTCTAATGCCAACACATTTTTGTTGTCCACTAAATATTTGTTGAGCTTCTTATAATGTAGTCTGATAGAATCAATCAATTGAAACATGTCGCACAGATGATCAATCCTCTGCATTATTTCATCCTAGACCTTTTGTTTCATATGCCTCATTGTTTCTATACAAAACACAGATAAATTATTTTGACAAGAGTTAATTTCATTTTTGGCTTCCATCAGCTCTGCATCCAATCTTTCATTTTTTTTCTCTCTTTCTCCAATTTTTGTTCCCACTGTGCATTTCCTTTCGCAATGCTTTGTCTTAAATTTTTTGAAGTGGATTTTTCCTCATCATATTTATTGTTGCTCTCATCTAACCTTTGCTTCAGTTTATTCACTTCTCTCTCATTTTGTTTATCCTCTTTGCTTGTTGATGTAGAGGCTGATTTTTTTAATTTTTTTTCTAATTCATTACTCTTGTTATCTGTCGCTTTCCTCTTTGCTTTCTCATTTTCTAGGTTTTCCTGTAACTTTTCTATTTGAGTATGCAACCTTTTTTCTCTCTATCTTGCTTTAGCAATGATGTGTACATAAATCCATTTTTCTTCTTTGATTCATTATTTTTGACAGTATTTTTGAGTCCAAAAAAATCCAATTGTAAATTACTCACCTGAAATTTAGATCGATCCATCTGATTTGCTGGTTTATTTTGAACTGTGGGAACAACAATCGTGTACTCCATGATTTCTTTATTTTTGTCAAATGTGGGTAATACCATGGTTGTCGCAAGCTCTGAATTTACAACAGACACACTCTCCATCAATTGCTTCTTGTTTTTTTATACAATTCTATTTTCTTTTTAAACTCTTCAATGTAATCAAAACATGGGGACGCAAGAACAATGGAATGCTTAAACGGTGAAGGAATAGGAGTAATTGCAAATTCTAATGTTGTTGTAGCCACACTAACTAGTAGTGGGGGAGTTCCTGGAAATAAATCCTTTGTGGTGGATCCACTAGTAGTGTGACTTGGACTTGTCAAAATTCTTTGGCTCTTTTATATGCCTTGATCACCTAGTGTTTGTGTGGTATCTTGTATTGTTGTCCTCTTGTTTGTAATTTGTTGTTGTAGCACATATTGGCCACTACTAGTACTACTACCCATACCATCACCACCAATGGCAGTTCTAGTTGCACTAGGCTCTCCACCATGGGCATGTCCTAGTTGTGATGTATCTGACCATGAGAATGAGGATTTGAGGCTCTAACAAATTGAATTGTTTCAGTTGTACTTGTATGCCCTTGGTCTACTTTTTCAAATCCAAGGCCAGATTTATCAACTAGTTTTCTATGCTCTACATCTATTACTGTCTAAGGGCCTTGTCCTTGGGACCCCAAAGGACCACCTTCATAAGCCATTTTTTCAGCTATGACTACTCTTGAAGTATATGCTTCTTTTGTGGCCTCACTTAAACCAAGTTTCAAATTGACATGGCTTTTTTCTTCCCTATCATCATTAGATTCATCATCAATTTCTTGATCTTCACGTTCATTGGGATGCTCTACATTCCACAATTTTCTAAACTCATGATCTTCTTCGTTATCTCCATACTTTGCAAGAGTTCTTGGATCACCTAGCTCCTTCCTCATAGACCAAAAGGCAGTAATTTTTTATCGTGGCCAATTTTTAGTTGTAACTTCCTTATCTAGAGAATCTGACATTTTTACTCTACTAGATGGTTTATTACTTTTTTCATAAAAATTGTTGTACCTCCTGATTGTCTTTCGATGCAATGCCATAATTTATACTAACAATTGTTCAAAAGAAATACATTTCTCGACAACACTTTTCTCCATTGCTATTTTGACCTCATCCCAAGAATCCTTGTTTCTCAAGTTTTCAAGCAAGGGTTTACTTTGATGTTGAATTATACTTGTAGCATTACTATTGGCCATAATCATTGGTTTAATGGTGTCACATGGATCATACCACTAGTGACAGATAACATCAAAATTCAAAAAATTCAAAAGATCATGTGCCACACTAAATGCTTTTCTCTCGAATGTGAACCCTCCACATGAAAAAGGTAAGGAAGGAAATAAGGTCTTCTTTTGCTGATCGACAAAGTGTAGTTCATTAGTACTCTACATCTGCCTTACATATTCCAATGCAAAACCCTTTTTATCACATGTATTGGAAGTTTGTATGGCTCTACTCCTGATCCATAAAATCTTAGCACGATATATTCTTCCCTTAAGTACCAATCAACCAATTGTATTTCTTTTCCTAGTTGAATGAAATTTCTACATGACATAGGCAATCTAGGCATTAGAGTATTTGTAATTTCTTGATGCAATGGAGCCAAAAATTAGTCTACAAAATGATTGTAGTTCCTTCAAGAATCATGCATCCTTATCTTAGTGGTCCAATCATATAATGGACCCATTTTCTTTTCCTCAACATTAGTATAGGGTTGAATCTGAAGCTTGTTGGTCTGAAATATTCCACTAAATTTGAATAGAAAAAAATAGTACAAGTAGGCTGTGAACCTAAATGTCTCGGTGGAACCTCCTTTAATCATTAAAAAATGTTTATGCACAAATTCTACAATGTGCTCAATAAAGTTATATTTGACATGTGGAACACCATAATTGATATTATATACCATTTCAGGGAGGCTTGCACCCACTTCCCAATTGCTATCCAATCTGAGGCAAAATGCTAGCATGGAAATAGTATCCTGAACCCATGGTCTAAAAATATCAAAATCATAAGGAGGCTTATGATTACCTTTCAATTTGTTTCTAACTTGTATGTTATCCTCAACTATTTTATTTATGAAAGAATTTTTCTCCCTTTAATCCATTGCTTCATAATCACTAGCAAGCTTTTCTAGGTCAATGTGGACATTTCCAAATTGTTTAGTTGTAAACCCCAACACTTTTCCAAGTTCTTCTCCATTAATCGATAACAATTCTTCTTTGCTATCTTTATTAATAATTGCTCTTTTGTTATCATCATAATTTTGGGAACAAACCATGATAAATTCTGGGCAAGGGAAAACCTCATGTAACATCATGCACCCTAATCCAGTTACCCACGGTGCACTGTAACTATTAACTTGCATTTTCTTTGTAGCCTTATTCTCAGATGAAAATCTAAGTTTTGAAGTATGCCTACCATAGATTTCAAGATCATAAATATCATGGTATTCATCAGTGAAACCTAGGGTTTTAAGCAATCCAATATAATGTATTTTTTTATTTGATTTTGCTATAGTGGTACTGGTGGTAGACATGCTTATACTTAAGTCTCTCAACCCTAAACCCAAACTTCAAAGTTTGAAAAAATAAGATTTTAAGAAATAATGAAAGTTGAAATGAAGCCGTGGGAATTTTGTCTTTCACTTACCTAGATTTTGATTCTTGAAAATATTAATACGGATAGGCGTGGACTGGCTTTGTTGGATGTGGAACCCAAAATCTCTCTAGTGCACTGCAATGATCAATCTTAAATATCCCCATGTGTTGACCCTCTCACTTAAAAATAAAATCACTTAGCACTTAACAGTAGAAAGTTTACTTATTAGTTATTTTTTCGAATATTAAAGTGAATGAAACGTCAACATATTACCACCAGACTACATAATTAGCACATTACATTTTCGTAATGACACTTAGAAACAAATTCTCAACCATTGATCTTTGTAAATCTAACGGTTATAGGGTGATTCCATAGGTTTGAGTTCACAAGCCTAGCTCTCTATGCATTTCATTTTGGAATGCAACTACAACCATCCATCAAATGTTCATCGAACAATTGAGTAATTTATAATATAAACAATAAACATGTGTTTTAAAGTTGTTTTAAACTTTAGTTCGCTAGGATTGAAAACAAGGCCAAGGGGCCAGTAACTTAACATTGCAAAGGACTTAATAAAATGAATAATGATACTGGGAACCGAGGGAGAAGGTCAACAATAAATTATAAATCAATATTTCAGTAAACCCTAGCAAGACTAACAACTTTTAGTGTTTATATTTGTTTTTTGTCAATTTGATCACAACTTTATTTTTTCATTTGTATTGCAACATTGCTTTATGTTTTAAATCTACATGCAAATATTTCATAAATAGATAATACTTAATTTCTTAAAGGAAAAAAAAGCTGATTTGAATATTGAATAGAGTCATAGACATTGAACTAACAAAAAAAATTATTTACTATACATGAATAACAGAGAATAACACAACCCTTTATTTTATTACAATTGAATTACAATGTTACATTATTGATATTCCATTTCTTTTTAAAGATGAGTAGCTGTAGAACATGCAAGCTATTGACATATGTCACTTTACATAGACACAATTGATTCCAAGTTGCTACTCGTGACAATGGATTACAAATTGATTCCAAGCTTCTGCTAGTGACAACATTATACAAATGTGGCTCTAAAAATAAATGCGAAGGGATTTTCCAGGCCAACCATGCTGGGGAAATGGGAGTTGTGAAGATACCAAATGTAATTATTCTGATTGAAAACTAGAGTCATGCAAAAGATGAGGGGTAGTAAATTTGCTCTGATCTTTTGCATGCAACCTCCATTCACTTGGATAACACTTATCTCTGTTAGAGCTCCTCATCCTGGTTCAAAACCTACCTCAGAAGTTAGGTGAACTAGATCAAATTCTTTCCAATTCCACCCATTTTGAACTTGAAGGAAATTTGTCTTTTACTTTTTAACTACATAACTGGAGGTAGGAGAATTTAGAGTATCCCCAATAATACCACATCATCTTCTTCCTGAATCCTTATTAACCCTACAAAATGAAAACCCTTATGACAATTCAAAACATTGCACTCAATAGTGTGGGAGTAAATGGTGACTCCCCAACACCCCCAGGAATAGTTGCTAGACCAAAACAACTTCCACAAGAGAGAGAATGGAAAGAAAGCTTGCTTCACAATGCAAGATTGATTAATGGTTGAATATGCTTGAATAAGCTTGAATGTAAATGTACATAAGATTCCTTGCTTATAAAGGAAAGGTAGAGATGTAGGATTAGACAAGATCATGACAAGTGTCTTAATCCTATAACATGAGACAACTATCAAACTAACTACCTAGGAATCGAGCAATACTA
The DNA here is from genome assembly GCA_007258455.2 of Sequoia sempervirens. Classification (NCBI taxonomy): domain Eukaryota; kingdom Viridiplantae; phylum Streptophyta; class Pinopsida; order Cupressales; family Cupressaceae; genus Sequoia; species Sequoia sempervirens. The sequence goes on along the minus strand of VDFB02358134.1, from coordinate 168,353,104 downwards.
GCTAGATAAGATAAATTCTAGAAAATCCAACTAAGACTTCTAGAAAGAATATTATATCCTAAGTAAACTTAACATGTGAATATGTCCCCTAATTACCTAGTGAGTGAATTAGCTAGGTATAAGACAATTATTCGCACCAACAAATAGTAAATCCTTTAGCCTTCAACGAATGATTTTAGTTGTGCCCACTATCCCTATTTATGGGCCACTAATGCCACTACCATCCCGATCCCCATTTACTTGTGAGTCACGTCACATGTGAGGTTGGGTATAATGATAATCATGATTCACACAAACCAAAAAACCAACTTAATCGATTCATGTAACTTAAGCCTTACATTTACAATTAAAATGTTTAATTTGATTGACGTCTGGCTACATACAATTTGTACCTCAAGCTAACAAGTTGTCAAAATCGCTACTCAAATGATATGAAATAATTAAAAATATTGTTTCACTTGATCACTGGATTAATGACATCATCGTCTACAGTACATCATGCAGTTCTCAATATAAAGCTACCTAATCAATCGCTTAGGATGTACATATGGCATTGATCCGTGCCCCCGCCCGCAATACTGCAACCACACTTCCTTTAGAAAGATTAAGAATTTCAATTAAATGAAATGTAGAGTACTTTGAGGCATTGAAAAGAGAGAATTAAATGGCTTGTTTTACCTTAATCATTATCAATGTCCACTAATAAGTCACAATAAATTTTGCTCACTTATGATCATAACTATATGTTGATAATTACTATTAGTTTTAAAAGCCACATTTTTATATTGAACTAAGAAAAAAGGATTTACAAGAATAGAACCATGAAAAGTATTTTAATTGAAGCAGTTAAAGACTGGAGTACATACTACATAGCCAACCTGGCCAAAAAGCCACTAACTATGACAAAAAACTAGTCACAAAATACATATTACAAGAACTGTTACATTGTACAATAAAATATAGACATGTGACACATCACACAACTCATTACTATTTTTTTTTGTAACAATAGCTGAGGCTGTCAACCCGCAATCGGGTGTTTGAGTAGAAGGTGAATCAAATTTAACAAAGTAACAATAGAGAAGAAAAGTGAATCACCCAAAACCTTCCTCCAAAACTCCAGACTCTTTAATGATTCATTTTTTATATCACACAACAGACCGCATCTCATATTAACCAGGGCAAGAGCCTGCGCTATAGAAGAATGCAATTCCACTTTTTAGAAGTTTCCACCAACAAGTTCTAACCCTCTTTCAAGATTGTAATGCTCCAGTGCCAACTCCAACGAAGAAATAGAGTAAATGAAAGGCTACAAATAATGTATTTCCAACATCTTCACCAAATCTTTATCGAGCAAAATGTCCATGCAATTGGACAAGAAAGCCGAAGCTAACTTAGAATATAGAGCACGAGGGTTGTTTTGAAGCCATTCCCTACCCACAATTATTCTTATAGCATCCTCAACCTGCACACAAGGAATTGTAAAAACCATACCCAACTTTTGTCTATCGTATGCATCATCACTTCTTTTCTCCCAAAAACATTTGGGTAGTATGACACGCCATGAAAACTCCATAATATCATAGTTAAATTGAGAATAGAGAAGAAAGTAATCAAAGCCAAATATATTATAAATGATATGAAGAACATCAAGTTGGTGAAGTATATATAGAAATTAGAACAAAGATAATGACATCAAATACTCACACTTAACATTTAATTCACCACTTGATCATTGATGTGACAATATTATTCCAAGTTACCTGCGGGCTCCACCATCTTCATGAATGCTGAGAAAATTCATGTGTCAGCCTCCCCGCTTCCAAATTGGGTTTAACCCGTGTGCAACTTTCAACAATGGGAAGGCGGGGAGCGACCCATATTAAATCTGGCACTTCACATCTATGTGCTCTTTACCTTAAGACCATGCGCCTGTGCATAACCCTCAAACCATATGGATGACCCAAATTAAGGTGTCTTGCTTACCTTTAAAACATGTGCTTAAAAGGCTCCTTTAGTAGTGCAGGCTTTAACACTACTCAACCTTATGTCATTATTTCCTTAATATTTCACACCATGTTATAGTTCCTTCGACGATTCTGATTGTTCTACGTGGCACTTCCTCGCCTCCGCATTGAGGGATGAGAGATGTAGGTGGGTCCCTTGCGGGCTAGCGGGTAGCAGCTCAGATTAAATTTGGTGCTTCACATTTGTGTGCTCTTTACCTTAAGACCATTCGCCTATGCATAACCCTCAAACCAGATGGATGACCCAGATTAAGATGTCTTGATTACCTTTAAAACATGTGCTTAAAAGGCTCCTATAGTAGCACAAGATTTAACACTAGTTCCTTAATATTTCACACCTTGTTATAGTTCCTTCGACAATTTTGATTGTTCCACGTGGCACTTCATGCCTCCCCGTTAAGGGATGAGAGATGTAGGTGGGTCCTTCGCAGGTTGGCAGGGAGCGGTCAAGGTTGACCCACATCACCCTATCTCGACCGTTCATTTCTCAAACCCATCGTTTGCCTAGGTCAAGGGGTCAGTCACCATGATGGCTCCAAAGGCTTAAGTCATAACTTAAGCGAACTTCAATTGTCGGTAACTAGTCAACGATAAAATATTATTTTGGTTGTCATGAATTTAAGTGATTTAATGAATAATAAAATGTCAACCATTGATTTTTGGAAATTTAATGGTTCTAGTGTTATTCCAGAGGTTTCAATTAACAAGTCTAGTGCTTCAGAGATTTGATTTCAGAATGCAACTATAACTGTCCATTGAAAATTCATCGAATGGTCGTGGGTTATATTAATTTGCACTGACATCTGGCTTCAAAAATAATAAATATGTTGACACATGTCCCTATTCTAGACACTTTATGAAGGAATTTGAATGTGCAGAAAATTTGTCCCGGAATAGAACAATATGTAATTATAGCATTTGATATTTTCACCAACCACACTATGATTTTTTATTGGCATACCAGTTTATTTTGCCACTGAATTTTTTTATTAGTTTGAGATTATGTTTAATTCACCAATGTTTTTTTTATTCATTTGAAAATAGGTTTAATTTGCTAATGAGAATATTTTTTTTGGTCTGAAAAAAAGTTTTAATCACCAACAAAAATATTTTTTTGTTTTGAAAACAGGTTTAATTTGCTAATGGAAATATTTTATTGGTTTGAAAAAAGGTTTTAATTGCCAATGAAAATATTTTATTTGTTTAAAAAAAATTCAAATTCTCCAGAATTTTCCACAAACTTCTAGCAATTACAAAAGATTCGCCAATTGAGATTTTTTTTCCTGAAAAATGAAAAAAATTGCCAATAAAATTAATATTTTTATCGGGAGGTATACAAGATTTGTTAGGATTTTACACCTTCGTCAAGGGGGGGTTCTTAAAGTTATCCCTAATGTAGGATAATTTGATAGGATATTTCATTCATGATATGATGGAAAATGCTTGAAACTTTATTCATCATGGAAGACATTTAGATCACTAAGTGATCTAGAAGATATATATTGATATTTAATCCAAAGCAAGATATAATCACTTGCCCCCAATGTCTAACAAGGTATCACACACTATGGATGAAAAAATGGACCAATGTGATGGAATTGGATAGGTAAAGGATGAGGAGGGCTAGAATGGAATCAAATTAGGATAAGAGATTTGACTTCCAAGAACTATTTCACAATATGATAGCATTTTGTATACCCAAGCTAAATGTTTTGATAGTGTTAGATAGGTGATTACATGGCATGGATTGGTATATGGTCAAAAGAAATAACCATGTCAAGAGTTTTAAAAAAGAATTATTTTGAAGTATATGCCCCTACTCTTTGTCAAGATCAAGGTGGATAGGGAAAATGGATGGAAATTATATGGATTGGATGGATAGCAATGTCAAGATAAATAATGTGATGGATGAGACAATGTGATCCCAATTGGAATGGTACACATAGATAATCAATTTTAGACATGATTCCCAAGAATGGGTTTTCATCATGGTACTTGTCCAAAGTACCATAAGAATGGTTTTCACTATTGGATAGATTATTTATCTTTAATTTTTTCTCTTTTTGGTTTGATTGATTTTTTAAACTTTTCAATGGCCATCAACTATGTTGGACCACCTATTGGTGTTGATGTAGATTTTATTGTCATGATATGCTAATAATGATCTACCTCGAGGATTTTCCTTTCTACGATCATGGCGCTTGTATATAACCTATGCATGCTATTGTAATCCTTAATGATATTGGAGTTGGCCTTATCTAAATGTGCACATCGCAATAAAGTGTCATTAGAGTCCTTATAATAAAGTGTTGTTGCCAAGACACAATGAATGTGTGAATTAGGATTTTTGGATTTTAGGTGAGATGACAAATTGTGATAAGGGATATTAGATGTGGATAAATTATTTGGTAGTTGAGATGTAGGATTTTTTTTGCCAAAATTGGATGGTGGATATGGAGTTTGGATGTCAAATTTAGAGTGTGTCTGGGACCAAATCTTTTATACATTTTACATATTGGGACTGAAGATAATGTTGACTTGGAGGTGGACACTTTTGATTGCTGGGAGGCCTTTTACCATGTGGTTGTACATCTTGATTGAATATTGAATTTTGATTTATTCTCGATCCACTTTACTTTAGGATTCATTTTTTCTTCATTTGTCCACTTTGACTTTTGGATTCATTGGCATCAAAAAAATGATTTTGATTTTTTTCTTTGTAAGAATTTTGATTTTGTTGGTCCCATTTAGTGGGTTGAACGATTTAGGAATGATGGTTTATGATGTGGATAGGATGAACACTATCAAAAAACTTGTTGTAAGGACTACACATGGCCCCTATTTAGATGTTTACATCAAGTGAAGTTGCCCTTGATATTATGGAAGTACCACTAACATCATTAGATTTCTTTATCAATGAACAATCAAAACCTTGATATCTAGGATTATCAAAAAAGTGTACAGGCTCCAAAATACCTTGTTCAATAGGTCTAATCCTTTTCCTTGATACTACTTGTTTTAACAAATTATGATTGTAATGGGGTATGCACTATTTCAAAAACAAGCTGTTAACCCATCTTTTTACAATTGGGAATCATCAATGGTGCTTATCTTCTCATCAATAAGAAAGCTTGCTCTGACAAAAGTGAGTGATCCAAGTTGGTAGGATCCTAGTGATTTCTCCTTGTTCATGTGTGTTACTTCATTATTATGTTGAATATTGATAGGGTCCATAGTATTTTGTTTATCAATATCTTTGATATGGGTTTCAAACTAAGAAATTTGATTTGTTCCCCAAAATATGTTGTTGCATCAAGGTTGATGTAAAACCATTTTTGTGGTTACTTGTTGGGATATCATCATGAAATCCCATGAAACTTGGTTATAACTTCATAATTTTTTAATATTTCCAGAGATAAAGACTCTTGTTGGTATGAAGAAATGAGTTATTGATGAACATGGTGAAGATCGTCTATGTGTCTAGAGGAAAGTGTCTCATCTTGAGAAGAGGAGATTATTAGCATATGGATGGGATCGATTAAATTTTGGGATAATGGATGGGATGGAAAGGGAATGGGATCATCATATAACTATAGAGAGATAGGTTCTTGTTTGACGATTGAATAAGATTGGAAGATTTGAGTAAGTTGATCTTGATTCATTTTAGGGTTTGCTACTTCATTTTTTGGATTGTGTTATTGGCATATAGTATGCTAATATTAGGCATGGAGAGGGGAATCTTGGATGGCCTCAATATTTTGGCATGATAATAATGAATTTTGAAATAAGACACTCTAGATCGGACATGATAGGTGATGGAGGGAATGATGGTGTTTGGTCTAGGATTTTTTGATCATAGATAGAATCTTTATCAAAAATTGGATTAGATTGAATTTATGGTTATTCATTATGGATAGTTGATTGCAGAGCATCTATGCATGCTAGCTATCCAGATCAACCTTCATAGAATTTTGGTTTTGTTTGATTTAAAATTTTGTTGTGGTGTGTGTGGGCATCTGCAAACATTCAACAGTTGATGACTCTATTGATGTGCTAGCATGGATTTGGAATCTGGAAGTTGTTTTAATAACATGAAATTTAAAAGCCAAATCAACATCAAAGTTTATATTAAAAAGGAAAATTAAAAATTATTATCCGTTCCCCATAGTGTTGGGTGCCTAAGTTGGGGCGATTTAACTTATGCGTGGGAGATTGAAAGTCAAGGGAGATTCATTTTGGAGTAGAAAAAAAAAAAAATATGCTTTCTGGCCTACGTGAAAAGAGGAAGAGACAAGGAGATTAAACACAATAGTTTTGGGAAACTTAGGTGTCCAAAATCTAGAAAAGGGTAGTACAAAATTGTTAAGAAAGACCCTCACATTGATCCAAACGAAAGACTAGAAATTCTACCAGTTAAAAATTAATTAAGTGGCATGGCTGAAGGGAGAGACAGAGGCGTTGGAGGTGGAAAGAGTATATGCATTAACCCATTTTCATGGTTGGAAATTTGAGTTGGAAAACAACCATTGATTGGAATGACAAATTCGAAAGAATGATGCCAGGATTCAATGCAAATGACAGGGGAATACAATTGAAAGTTACAGATTCAGATTTAATGCATATAATTGATAATAAAAGACAATAAAGTATTGTAAACTCATTTTGTGATTGAATATTTGTTTCATTTAATTAAATTGCTACAAATTGCTCTTAGTTTGATAAGACCCAAAGCTTTGTCCTGCACCAATTGGTATCAGAGCAGGGTTTGATCGTGTTAAGAAGTGAAATGGAATATAGAGGATGGGGTTGTAAAGGTAGAGCACCCAGAGGCATGGAGCCCAAGATTGCATAATTAATAAGAAATTGCACAATGGAGGCAATTAGAGATCTTGCAACATGAATGAAAGCAATGAAAATGACACAAAGAAGAGTAGTTCCCACAATGGACATAATAGACAATGAAGAAGAGAAGATTGTTGAAGGCGGATAGGAAGTGAACTAACCGGGTCTAGTATTAGGAGAAGAACAATTCATTAAAGCCATCACAAAAATAAACTCCAGGCCATAATTTGATCCTCCAAATTTTAAAGATAGATTAAATGCAGAAGAGTTGCTGGATTGGATTAGCAAAATTGACACACATCCCTATGGCTAGATCACCTGCAAGAAGATAGGTCGGAAGAAGGAAAAGATAAAATAAAATCATGGGATAAATTGTTGACAAAAATAAAATCTAAATTTTTGCTAGCAAACTGTCAAATAAATTTGTTTAGAAAAATCTAAAATTTGAAGCAAAATGAGAGTAGTGTTGAAGAGTACACTGAAGAGTTTTACTGGTTAAGCATAAGAGATGATCATGTAGAAGACAATACAGAGAAAGTATCAAGGTATTTAAATGATTTGCAAATATCCATCCAAGATGAAATAAGTTTTATTAATATGCATAGTGTGGAGGAGGCATATCAATATGCTTTGAAAGCAGAAGAAAAACTCAATAGTAAACAACAAAATAACTCTCAGGGTATAGGCATATTTTCGTGTGGAAAAGGACCACCAAACAACAGTAGAGGCTTCTAAAACAAACAAGAGGAAGCAAGCACATCAAGTGAAAGTATGCAAGAAGGCAAGGGAAGAGGAGATTTCCCTAGAGGAAGAGGAGAGTACTCTCATGGAAGAGGGTCATTTGGAAGAGGTAGAGGAAGACGCTTCAAGTTCACATGTTTCCAATGTGGGGAAACAGGTCATCAGGCATTTGAATGTCTGCAAATTCAGCATGATGTAGGAAAGGGAAAAGAGTCAAGAGTGCATTTTGCACAAGCTGAAAATGAAAAGGACACTCCAACAAAGCGTGGAGAAGACCCCAAAGATGGAGAATCATTAATGTTGCAAAGAATTTTGTCGAATCTTGAAAAGGAGAAACCAAAACCAATTCAGAGGAGAAATTTGTTTTGAACAAGGTGTAAGGTAAGAGGGAAATGTTGCAAAGTTATTGTGGATAATGGTAGCATTGATAACATAGTATCAGAGGAAATGGTGAATAAGTTAAAATTGAAGAGAATTAAACATCATAGCCCATACAAAGTTTCGTGGTTACAAAAGGAACATCACTTGTTGGTGAATGAACAATGTATGGTTAATTTCCAAATTGGAAATTACAAAGATGAAGTTACGTGTGACATAATGCCAATGGATGCATGCCATGTTCTTTTTGGCAGACCATGGTAATTTTATAGGCAAGTTGTTCATGATGTCCAATTGAACCATATGCAATCAAGAAAGATGGAGAAGAGTACATATTAAATCCATTGAAGAATAGAGAAGAATAAAATGATGACAAGCCAAAGGTATGTTTGGTTTTTGAAAAATAATTTTTGAAAGAATTTAAAGGTGAAAATTCATGTTTTGCAATAGTTCCCAAATTTGCAGTAGTTGGGATAGCAAATAAAGAAGATGAAATACCCATGGAAGTGCAAGAAATTTTGAAATATTATGCTGATATATTGATGGAGTTGCCCGATGGATTTCCACCCACGAGGAGCATAAGTCATTGTATGGATTTGATTCTCGGTGCAAGTTTTCCCAACAAGGCACCATATAGAATGTCACCAAAATAGAATGAAGAAATAAACACGCAAGTGCAAGAATTTCTTGATAAGGGGTTGATTACATAAAGTTTGAGCTTGTGCGTGGTTCCAATAGTGTTAGCACCAAAGAAAGATGGGGATTAGTGAATGTTTATGAATTTGAGGCCATCAAATAAGATAACCATCAAATATTGTTTTCCTTTACCGAGAATGGATGATATGATGGATTGCTTGAGTGGAGCCAAATATTTCACAAAGATTGATTTGAAGAGTGGTTACCATCAAATAAGAATAAGAGAGGGAGATGAATGGAAAACTGATTTCAAAACCAAAGATGGATTGTATGAATGGTTAGTAATGTTGTTTGGGTTGATAAATGCTCCAAGCACTTTTATGAGATTGATGAAAGAAGTTTTGAAGCCATATCTTGGTAAGTTTGTGATTGTGTATTTAGATGATGTTTTGATATTTAGTTAAAAAAAACAAGAGCACTTGCAACATGTTAGAGTTCTTTTACAAAGGTTGAAAGAAGATAAATTAATGGTGAATTTGAAAAAGTGTAGTTTCATGAAAGAGGAATTGGTGTATTTGGGTTTTGTAATTTCCAACAGTGGTATGAAAATGGACTCGAAAAAAGTAAAAACAATTGTTGAATGCCCTTCACCAAAGAGTATGTTTGAAGCAATAAGCTTCCATGGATTATCAAGTTTCTATAGAAAGTTCATCAAAAAATTTAGTGGGATATGTGCGCCAATTACAGAGATAATGAAAGGTAATAGAAAGGAATTTGTTTGGACAACTGCGACAAGGAGAGGTTTTAATATTTTGAAGGCAAAGGTGATAGAGAAGCCTGTGTTAGCACTTCTTGATTTTATAAAAGTCTTCCAAGTTGATTGTGATGCAAGTGGATCAGTGATAGGGGGAGTTCTAAGTCAAGAAGGCAAACCAATAGCTTACTTCAACGAAAAGTTAAATGAGGCAAAGAGAAAGTACACTATGTATGATCAAGAGTTTTATGCAATTGTGAAATCACTCAAGAAGTGGAGACATTATTTGGTACTGAAGGAGTTTATATTATACACTGATCATCATGCATTGCAATTCATTAACAATGAAGGTAAGTTGAGTCAAAAGCATGTGAAATGGGCTGAATTTCTTGAAAGCTATTCATTTATTTTAAAACATAGAAGTGGAAAAATAAATAGAGTTGTTGATGCATTGAGTAGGAGGTGTTTGTTTTTGAATGAGATGAGGGGAAGTGTTGTTGGTTTTGATTCCATGGGAGAGTTGTATGAGGAAGATGTTGATTTCAAAGAAGCTTGGGTAGCGTGTAAAAGTCCAATGGGAGTGGATAGAACTCTATGGTTGGAGTATTTCATTCAAGATAATTTGTTGTTTAAAGGGAAGAGATTGTATATACCTCAAGATTCCATGAGGGAGCATTTGTTGAGAGACAAAACATAGTGGAGGTTTGTATGGACATTTTGGGGTGGATAAAACATTGACACAGCTGAATGAGAGTTATTATTGGCACAAAATGAGTGCAGATGTAAAAATAATGGTGCAAGGGTGTCGAGTATGCCAATATGTAAAAGGAGTGAGACAAAACACTAGATTGTACCAACCATTGCCAATATTGGAGAGACCATGAGAATGCATTACCATGGATATTTTTTTTTGGGTTTTCCATGAACACAAAGAGGTAATGATTCAATTTTTGTTGTAGTGGATAGATTCTAAAAAATGGCTCATTTTATGTCATGTAAAAAGTGTAGTGATGCTTCCCATATAGCTAAAAAAAAATTCAAAGAAATTGTTCAATTATATGGATTTCCAATAAGTATTATTTCAGATCGGGACACAAAATTTGTTGGTCATTTTTGGCATACTTTGTGGAAGAAAATGGGAACATAATTGGGTTTTAACTAAGCCTACCATCCTCAAACGAATGGTTAATTTGAAGTTGTGAATCAAAGTTTTGATAATTTATTAAGGTGTTTGGTTGGGGATAAACCAAATCAGTGGGATTTAACATTGGCACAAGATGAATTTTCTTATAATAATTCAATTAATCAAAGTGCAGGAAAGAGTTCATTCCAAATTGTGTATGGGTACAACCCCAGAGATGTTGATGAGTTGAGAGATAGTGCAGATTTGAATAGAAAAAGTGTTGTTGCAAAGGATTTTGCTGAGTACATATATGATTTGCATAAAGAGGTGAAGGAGAAATTGGAAAAAAGTGCTAATAAAAACAAAGAATATGTTGATGCACATAGAAGAGTGCAATAATTTCAGATTGGTGTCTTGGTGATAACACATTTGAGGAAGGAGAGGTTTCCATAGGGAACATACAATAAATTAAAATGGAAGAAGATTGGCTTGTGTAAAGTTTTGTAGAAGTTATCGTCAAATGCATATGAAATTTAGCTTCCAATTGGTGTTGATATCTCTCTAGTATTTAATGTTGTAGATTTGTATAAGTATCATGACGGTGAATCAAGTGGATAGCAGAGTAAACTTTTAGATTTTTTGGATGTGCAAGACTGGATACATCAACTATCGAAGGAGTTTGAAAGAATTGATCAAATAATTGATTTATGGATTTCCAAACAAATAAGGAGGAAAGAATATTGGGAGTATTTGGTTTGTTGGAAGAACTGTGCAACAAATGAGGCTTCATAGGTTAGCGTTTTAGATTTGGACAAGTTTCAAATTCCAATTCCAAACTTGCCCAAATGTTCATGAGCTTTTCACTCATGGCACGTTTTCATACTCAGTGTGTTTGATGCCAGAGCATCTCGGTATGCAGCTATCTGCATCAACCTTCATACAATTTTGATTTTTTTTGCTTTAAAATTTTGTTGTGGTGTGTGTGGGCATCTACAAACATTCAACAGTTGATGATTTTGTTGATGTGCCTGTTATCTCCTGAAATTGCAGCCTTGTTGAATCTGATGTTCAACACCTCTATGTAACATTGGAAGACCTCTAAAGATGCGGGTTTCTTGCAGATAGAGGTCAACCTCCGAAGAAGGCCGGCTTCCTTTGGGTATCACCTAAACCATCAATTCTATAGGGGTAAAAGGAGAAGGAAAGCATACAAATGAAACTATACTATGTTGATAAACCGAATTGATGAGGAATTATGAAATGAAAACAAGATGAACATACACTTGGAAACTTAACTTCAACCGTTTCACATACTCAACACAACCTCTTTTAGATCTATGCATCAATCTTAACATGCTCGATCTACATACACATCTTAGGAAGGAAAGATAAATTTCACGGCTTTAAGGTATGAATGTAGACTAATAAAACACAGTTAAAGACTTGCATAATAAAAAGAGAAATACAGAAATGAGAGTAGTACAAACATGAACACTAGCTTCCAAGGTAAACTCTGTGTTATATTCCAGATTCCAGTTGAGTTACAAAACATACATTTAGTCGAGAAAGGATTGATAAAAATCACTAACTCTTCAGAGTGTATAATCTGAACTATTTACAAAAAGGAAAAAAATGCCTTATATATCAAAAAGATCGGCCCCTTAGGGCTTACAAAATATCTCCCCTCGGGATAGATCTCTCCGTAGATCTTTTCATTGAATTTTAATGTTGCACCCTGCGTGTCCATGTCGGTGAAGAGTCATTCCCCGGAGAATCCTTCTTCAGATCTTTCTGCAACCACCGCATTTACTTCTTGGTATTGTGTCCACCTTTGAACCTCTTCGCCAAGTGCTTTGAATGCTCCTGAGCTTAGACTCGATCCATGTCGATTCACATTCTTTTGATCTTCTTCATCTGGTTTAGCTGCCAACGATTCACTTGTAGCTCTCCCTGATTGGCTGGCCACATTCCACGCATATTCTTCGGGTAGTCAAGAACTCCTTCAGTCAGAATCACATCTCGGTGAGACACTGAAAGTGTCTCACCAATGCAATTATGCCCCCCTGAAGCTATCAGCACAACATGTGACCGTCGGCAAGACGTCTGCGTGAGCTTTAGAAGTCAGTGATATAGCCAAAAACATCGGCAAGACAATCAACATCGGTCTGAAGTCATAGCGAGCACCACTGAGTCACACCGATACCGCTTTTATTTGGTGAGCACATCCATGTCAGCAAGACATAACTCCTTTGTTGAGACATCATGTCAAAATCCCCCATTCTTTGGCGAAAAACCTTCATTTCGGGGAGACTTCGATCGGTCGCTGGGACATCCTAGCGAAGGCACCTCCTTTCCGCTGAACCCTATTTCCACTTCGGCAAGAGCTTGCTCGGTCGACGAGACCCTCTTAGGTCTCTGCTTCCTTTTCCGAGTTCATTTCGACATCTCCTCGAGCTCCTCTTCAGTCGGCAAGACACCCGAGTGTCGGTGAGATGTTTTACCAAAGGCAAAACGTTACCCCGAGATCCTTCATCCTCGGCAGGAGTTGATTGATGTCACCTGAATGCACGCCACTCCACCGAGCTCCGCATGTCTTTCGGTGAGACCTCCCATCGGTCGGGAAGACATCTCCCTGAGCTTCTATTTCTTTGGCAAGACCACTGGCTTTCGGCGATACCTCTTGTCGAAGGAAAAATACTTCGGCGAGTTCGTTTCATTTCGGGAAGACACCGTTGTTTCAGTAAGACCTCTCGCCGAGCCTTAAATGTTTGGGCGAGCCCATCTTATCATTGTAAAGACCCCATCTATTCGGGAAGACATCTCGCCGAAGAGAAAGCTTTATGTCGAGACCTCCCCGATGAAACACTATCGACGTAACCCTTGCCGGTCGCCGAGACATCATGCCGACTTGACTTTCCTTGGGCGAGACCCTCGGCCTTCGGCGAGACATTACTTGATCACCAGGACATCACTGCGAAGGCTTCAACTCTTGGCGAGGCCCCTTTTGCTGTCGGCGAGACATTGGCCTATTGGCCAGACTTCTTGTCGAGCTCCTTATCTTTCGGCGATGGGTTTACTTTCTCTTTAGTCGGGGAGACAAGCTTCGTTCATCGAGACCTTATGGCAAATCTACTTTATTTTTACCGAGCACAACCTTTTGGCAAGACCTTATGTTGAACCCTCATCATGTCGCCGAGACACCCTCCTATCGACCAGACCTCATCCCGACGGTGAGACGTTATGCCGAATACGACCCCTCGGCTAGGCCCCTTGAATTTCTTCGGTGTGACCTTCATCCTTCGGCAAGACATTTTGCCGAAGGCAATATCCTTTGCCGAGACCCGTGCTTATCGCCGAGATATCTCAATGAACTCTTTTTTGCCGAGTTGCTCACTGGTCAGCGAGACATCCTTATATTGGCAAGACCTTATGCCGATGTCAACTTTTCTCGGTGAAGTCCTTGTTGTCAGCAAGACTCCTGCAGAAGGCAAAACACATATTGAGGCCCCCTTTATCCTTCGGTGAGACCACCTCCGTTCACCGAGACATTACGGTGATTCCTCTATCCTTCGCCGAAATCATCGTCTCTTGCCGAGGCTTCCTCATCTGTCGGCAAGACTCCTAAGTGTCGGTGAGAGATCATGTCGAAGGTGCTTTGCTTTGGTGAGGGCTTATTTCAGTCAGCATGAGTTTTCTTTATCGCTGAGACATCTTAGCGAACTCAATCTCCTGCACCGAGAGCCTTTAGAGTTAGGGAGACCTTTTGACTTCGGCGAGACCCTTCAGTGAAGCTCGCCTGCTTTGTCGACACCGCCTCCTTTCGGTGAGACTTCAAGAAGTCGCCGAGACTCTATCTTGAAGGAAAAATCTTTCGTCGATATGCATATCCTTTTGTCGCCAGGACGATGATTGAAGTCTTGCCGATAGAAACTTGCAGGTGAATTCCACTCGCCGTGACATTCCTGGGGTCTTACCGATTTCTCCTTAGAGGATTTTCATGTCGAGCTTGAATAAGGAAGGCTTCCAAGCTGAGTTCCCTGTGACCTAGCATCATATTCATGATTTTTTCCCTTGTGCAAATGCCCATTTGGCCCTCATTAACCTCTGAAACACAATTTGTCTTGCCTGATTGAGCCTGTGGGTGAAAATTGGGCAACATTTATGGCGGCCTTTGCTGGATGTTTGCCTACTAAACACAGAAAACCAGTAGCCTAGGACTATCCATTGGGCACAGAGTCACTGTGAAAACTCAGGAATAGAAATGGAGTAGCTTTGTACATGAATATAGCACATTTGGACTTATAGAACATCACAGGTTACCAGAGACTTATTGAAAAATAGGATAACTACCTTATGGAAACTACTTATTTGTGTTTAAACAAAACTCAAGGAATTGAAACAGCAACTAAACCTACTCTAACCTAAACTAACCAGGAAAGAAGCTGGTCAGACATAACCATTCACCGGATCTGTGAAATAACTACCTCTCCTGACTAATAAAAGATGAATTGCAAGTTGCTAACTTGGAGACAAAACATGACAAAAAAGAGAAAATGCCCATACTAATTGCAAAACACTTGGAAAGACAAGGATAAATCCACTTACCATTTCAAATTGATCGCAAAAACTGATGTCTGCAAATGGATAAGTGGATATATCATGTTGTTCTAATGTAGTAACTACATCAAATTTTTTTGGAACAATGGCACACTTTGCTCTCCTTGGCACTCTATTAATAAAATCTTTAATTGGGCATCCTCTGGAAAGGATAAACCCTTTGCTCTTAATGTTGGTTTGCTTGTGAAAATCTGCTTCTTCTCTGTCTTGCACAATGGTAATCTCATTTGAATAAATCAACTTAGAGGTCAATGAAATGTCCGCTTCATTCACCCTATCTAATTGGTAAAATGCTGACAAGTCATGGTTGTCTCGGATTTTCTGCATATTGATCAACACATCGCCATTTTCCTCAGTATGTTGATCAACATTTGGCATTAGGGATTGTATCATAAATTTCCCTTCAGTTCCCTCCATAAAATCAGGAAGCTCATCAAGTAAATCAGTGAGGGCTTGAGATATAGGCTCTTTTTCATTTGATATATTGATATCTACCTGATGCGCTTCACTAAAAGGTCGTTTATAATCCAAGCTTGAAATGAAAATCTGTAGGTCATCCCAGAATAAATCCTCATCATTTTGCACAGTACCAGTCCCCTTACTGATAAAAGGACTATTGTTTTCCTCAGGACGACACTCTCGAGGGAAGAAAAATTTCTGCTTTGTTGCCTCTATATGATCTTTCAAGACATGCTTTTGTTGATCATGCTCATCTTGATGAAAGAACATCTTGTCATTGGTGTTATAACCTTTTTGTTGTTGAAACCCTATCACTGATGGTTGTTTAGACATGCTTTTTTCAACCTCATTATCAAAACCAAGAAGTTTAGAAAACAAATTAATCAGGGTTTCATTACTTTGTTCAACAAAACTAGGAGGCTCATTAGGTGAATACGACATAACTCCATGTTCAGCTGTCACTTCTTGTTTAGAACTCTGTTGTCCTAACTGGCCCTGCTCATCAATCACTTGTAACAACCCTGATTTTTCATTTTGAACTTCGTGCTCAAATGTATCAATACCCAAAAGAGCTTCATCTACCTCAAAAACTTCTTTTATCTTGTCACTAGGCTGACTTTGTAATTGAAAAGACTGCTCTTGAGGGATAATGGACTGAGTTTCCTCAACTGCAGGCTTTTGCACAGGATGATAATTCCTAAAATTTGGAATTTCAAACTTAGGGAGCTTAATTGAAGAATTAGAAGACTTACTTTGTTGATCTTGTTGATTGGTTAGAATAGTCAAGGATTTGTCATAACAATTGTCTTCTTGCTGCTCAATCCTTTGCTGCTGCAATTGATAACACTTAATGGCTAAATGCAAAGGATTCACATTCTTAAGCGTCTCCCAGAGGATTAAGTCATCTTGATCAATAAGTTGCTCCTCCTCTGCTTTCTTTTTGATAGAAATTTCATTCTGTTCAAAGCCTAGAACACTGAATCTCATGTAGTGAAGTCCTTCCTCAAAGAATGGATTTGAAAAGGAAGCAACTGATTGGGGCATTCGAGAAAGTTGCTCTTCAAGAAAGTTAGACTGACTTTGTTCAAATTCTTGTACTAAATGGGATCCTCTTTGTGTCTAAACTTTTTGCTGATGAATATAAGCTTGATAAGCAAGCTCCTCCTACTACCTATTGACCTCCTGCCGATTTTCAATTTCTTCAAACTGCTTTTGGAAATATAAAGACATATTCCCTATACTCATTTCATTTAAATTTTGAGGCTCATATGAAGAATAAATTTGCTGATTGGAGATAAAATAATCTTCTTGGGGTTGTTGATGATCATAAGCATGCCGCTGCTGAACTTGTGCAGGGGTGGGTGGGTAGGCCAATTGAGATTGCTAGTAACTCGTTGCTATATAATTATTTTGAGTGAAACTAGCGGTATCTTCAATAGGGTATGACTGATAAAATGATGCAGGCACCATACCTTCATGAAATGGTGAATGATAAGACATACTATCATTAAACCAGCACTTAGGCTGCTGAAACCAGATACTTCAGGCTTGGAGTCACTAGGTATGTTAAAAAATTTCCTCCAAAGGTAGAAAGTACTGCTGTACACACCAAATAGTAGTAATACATGGTACAAAAGGGACTGACATAGTCAGTTCTCTGTCCCACCGGGCGTGCCAAAACTGTTATCTCCTGAAATTGCACCCTTGTTGAATATGATGTTCAACACCTCTGTGTAACATTGGAAGACCTCTAAAGATGTGGGTTCTTGCAGATAGAGGTCAACCTCTGAAGAAGGCCGGCTTCCTTTGGGTATCACCTAAACTATCAATTCTATAGGGGTAAAAGGAGAAGGAAAGCATACAAATGAAACTAAACTATGGTGATACACCGAATTGATGAGGAATTATGAAATGAAAACAAGATGAACATACACTTGGAAACTTAACTTCAACTGTTTCACATACCCAACACAACCTCTTTTAGATCTATGCATCAATCTTAACAGGCTCGATCTACATACACATCTTAGGAAGGAAAGATAAATTTCACGGCTTTAAGGTATGAATGTAGACTAATAAAACACAGTTAAAGACTTGCATAATCAAAAGAGAAATACAAAAATGAGAGTAGTACAAACATGAACACTAGCTTCCAAGGTAAACTCTGTGTTATATTCCAGATTCTAGTTGAGTTACAAAACATACATTTAGTCGAGAAAGGATTGATAAAAATCACTAACTCTTCAGAGTGTATAATCCAAACTATTTACAAAAAGGCAAAAAATGCCTTATATATCAAAAAGATCGGCCCCTTAGGGCTTACAAAATATCTCCCCTCGGGATAGATCTCTCCCTAGATCTTTTCATTGAATTTTAATGCTGCACCTTGCATGTCCATGTCGATGAAAAGTCATTCCCCGGAGAAGCCTTCTTCAGATCTTTCTGCACCACCGCATTTACTTCCTGGTATCGTGTCCGCCTTTGAACCTCTCTGCTAAGTGCTTTGAATGCTCCTGAGCTCAGACCCAATCCATGTCGATTCACATTCTGTTGATCTTCTTCATTTAGTTCAGCTACCAACGATTCACTCGTAGCTCTCCCTGATTGGCTGGCCACATTCCACGCAGATTCTTCGGGCGGTCAAGAACTCCTTCAGTTAGAATTGCATCTTGGCGAGACACTGAAAGTGTCTCACCGATGCGATTATGCCCCCTGAAGCTATCGACACAACATGTGACTGTCGGCAAGACGTCTGAGTGAGCTTTATAAGTCATTGATATCGCCAAAAACATCGGCAAGACAATCAGCATCGGTCTGAAGTCACAGCGAGCACCACTGAGTCACACCGATACCACTTTTATTTGGCGAGCACATCCATGTCGGCAAGACATAACTCCTTTGCTGAGACATCATGTCGAAATCCCCCATTCTTTGGCGAAAACCTTCATTTTGGGGAGACTTCGATTGGTCGCTGGGACATCTTGGCGAAGGCACCTCCTTTCTGCCGAACCCTATTTCCACTTCAGCGAGAGCTTGCTCGGTCAGTGAGACCCTCTTTGATCTCTGCTTCCTTTTCTGAGTTCATTTCGACATCTCCCCGAGTTCCTCTTCAGTCGGCAAGACACCCAAGTGTTAGTGAGACGTTTTACCAAAGGCAGAACGTTACCCCGAGATCCTTCATCCTCGACAGGAGTTGATTGATGTCACCTCAAACACACGCCACTCCACTGAGCTCTGCATGTATTTCAGTGAGACCTCCCATTAGTCAGGAAGACATCTCCCTGAGCTTCTATTTCTTTGGTGAGACCACTGGCTTTCGACGAGACCTCTTGCTGAAGGAAAAATACTTTGGTGAGTTCATTTCATTTTAGGAAGACACCACTGTTTCGGTAAGACCTCTCGCTGATCCTTAAATCTTTGGGTGATCCCATCTTATTATCAGCAAGACCCCATCTTTTCGGGAAGACATCTCGCTGAAGAGAAAGCTTTATGCCGAGAACTCCCTGGTGAAACACTATCGGTGAAACCCTTGCTGGTCGCCGAGACATCATGTTGACTTGACTTTCCTTGGGCGAGACCCCCGGCCTTTGGTGAGACATTATTGGATCGTGCGGGACATCACTGCAAAGGCTTCAACTCTTGGCGAGGCCCCTTTTGCTATCGGCAAGACATTGGCCTATCGGCCAGACCTCTCGCCAAGCTCCTTATCTTTCAGCGATGGGTTTACTTTCTCTTCAGTCGGGGAGACAAGCTTCGTTCTCCGAGACCTTATGGCGAATCTACTTTCCTTTTACTGAGCACAACCTTTCGGCAAGACCTTATGCCGAACCCTCATCATGTCCCCGAGACACCCTCCTATTGGCCAGACCTCATCCCGACGGCAAGACGTTATGCCGAATATGACCCCTTGGCTAGGCCCCTTGACTTTCTTCATTGTGACCATCCTTCGGCAAGACATTTTGCCGAAGGAAATATCCTTTGCCAAGACCTGTGCTTGTCGCCGAGATATCTTAGCGAACTCCTCTTTTTCTCTGAGTTGCTCATTGGTCGACGAGACATCCTTATATCGGTAAGACCTTATGCCAGTGTCAAACTTTCTCGGCGAATTCCTTGTTGTCGGTGAGACTCCTGCCAAAGGAAAAACACATATTGAGGCCCCCTTTATCCTTCGGTGAGACCACCTCCGTTCGCCGAGACATTATGGCAATTCCTCTATCCTTCGCCGAAACCATCATCTCCTGCCGAGGCTTCCTCATCTGTCGGGAAGACTCTCGAGTGTCGGTGAGAGATCATGTCGAAGGCGCTTTGCTTTGGCAAGGGATTATTTCAATCGGCATGAGTTTTCTTTATCGCCGAGACATCTTAGCGAACTCGATCTCCTGCACCGAGATCCTTTAGAGTCGAGGAGAACTTTTGACTTTGGCAAGACCCTTCAGCGAAGCTTGCCTGCTTTGCGGACGCCGCCTCCTTTCGGTGAGAATTCAAGAAGTCACCGAGACTCTATCTCGAAGGAAAAATCTTCCGTCGATATGCATATCCTTTTGTTGCCAAGACGATGATTGAAGTCTTGCTGATAGAAACCTATAGGTGAATTCCACTCGCCATGACATTCCTGGGGTCTTGCCGATTTCTCCTTAGAGGATTTTCATGCCAAACTTGAACAAGGCAGGCTTCCAAGCTGAGTTCCCTGTGACCTAGCATCATATTAATGATTTTTTACCTTGCGCAAATGCCCATTTGGCCCTCATTAACCTTTGAAACACAATTTGTCTTGCCTTATTGAGTCTGTGGGTGAAAATTGGGCAACAGTGCCAGCATGGAATTTGGAATTTGGAAGTTGTTTTAATAACATGAAATTCAAAAACCAAATCAACATCAAAGTTTATATTGAAGAGGCAGATTAAAAAATATTCTCCATTCTCCATAGTATTGGGCACCTAAGTTGGGGTGATTTAACTTATGCGTGGGAGATTGAAAGTGAAGGGAGATTCATTTTGAAGCAAAAAAAAAACAAAATATGCTTTTGGCCCACGTGAGAAGAGGAAGAGACAAGGGGATTAAACACACCGGTTTAGGGAAACTTTGGCATCCAAAATTTGGAAAAAGGCAGTAGAAAATTGCTAAGAAAGACCCTCACATTGACCCAAACAACAAATTGGAAATTCTACCAATTAAAAATTAATTAGTGGTGTGGCTGAAGGAAGAGATAGAGGCATTGGAGGTGGAAAGAGTATATGCATCAACTCATTTTCATGGTTGGAAATTTGAGCTAGAGAAACAACCATTGATTGGCATGGCAGATTGGAAATGTTGATAGGAAAGAACGGTGCCAAGATTCAACGCAAATGATAGGGGAATACAATTGAAAGTTGCATATTTAGATTTAATGTGTATAATTAATAAGAAAAGACAATAAAGTATTGCAAACTCATTTTGTGATTGAATTTTTGTTTCATCTAATTAAATTGCTGCAAATTGCTCTCAGTTTGATAAGATCCAAAGCTTCGTCCTGCACCAATAGTCTTTGGAGGTAATCTCGAGAGAGTTGGGATGTGGTGGATTGTTGTTGTGAAGGATTGAGGGATGAAGGATTGGAAGGAGAGATGGAGGCTTCTTGTAGGAAAGCTTCTTCAACATGACCTATTATGGAATTAAATGAGGTGGATAATATTTGGCTATGGATATTATTAATGTGATTATTTTTGGATGATCCATTGCTAGACATAGATGGATGATTTTCATCATTATTGGGAAAAAAATCTTGATATATTCTTGATTTCTCATGAGATGAGTGGGATGTATGACCTTCCACTTCAATATCATCATAATCTATGAGATCTTGGATGTGATTTTTGAGCTATATTCATCTTGACACGGTGTGACCTATGATGCAATGGTAATTACAATACTAATTTTCTCTATACTATGCAGGTTTAGGTTTATTCTCATAAAAGGGTATGGTGTATATAAATTTTATTAGGTTTTCTTGGATGAGTTTTTGGAACACCATCTCTATAGGTTCTCCCAAGGGAGTGTAACTACATTTTGAATGATTTGGGATTTTTGATTGTCCTTGTGGTATAGTAACATGTGTTTGGGTTGAACATTTTTGACACTAGGATTTGTTTGTTTAGGAACTTGTCGTGTGATAAGTTTGGAGGTAGTTACCCTATCATTGACAATTTTTTTATTCTTATCCCAAAAATGAGGTTTGTTATTTGTTTGGCTATTTTTTTCCTTTTCTTTATTATCAATCTTGACCAAGCCTTTATCAATGAGGAATTTCTCAATGGTGACCCCCTTGTCTATATTTTTTTCAAAAGTGGATACATAATGGACTTATAGATGAGAGTCCATTTTAGGATTAATATTTGTGAAAAATATATGAGATATAGACCAAGGAAAGTGACTAGCAAGACTCCTTCATCATTGAAGGAAGGAAGAAAAACTTTCCTCATTTCGTTGTTTACTATTACATAGATCAAATATGGTTAACTCATACTCAACATTATAGGAGAAATGGGTTACAATTTTCTCTACTAAGTTAGCAAAATTTTGAATGGATCCTTGAGGCAAGTGTAAAAACCACTCAAGTGCTTGTCCTCCTAAACTACGAGGAAAGAGTCTCATGAGGTAGAAGTCATTATAGGAAACTTCTTGCCATGCCTTAAAAATTCTTTCATGTCATCATGAGGGTCTCCCTTTCCCTTGTATTTATCAAAATTTGGTATCTCAAAAATTTTGGGGAATGGTGTAAGGATTTTGATCAATCAAAGGGGTAAGGACATAGTTCATCAAATTTATATGTGCATTTTTTGTGTAATGTATCTCTTTGTAACCCATTGATAGTGTCAATTATTTTCTTGCAATTCATGGGAAAATAAATTTGAAGGAGTTGGATTTAAAGGTGGTGGTGATTTTTTATAAGGTACTTCTAGATGAGTGGATAGATATGTCTTTATTTGTGGAGGATATTGATGTTGATGTGATGGTGGTTGTTGTTAAGTGGTTTGGATAGGATTGGTAGGTGGATTATATTGTTTTCGAGCAAATGGTTGGTTATAGGTTGTCTAAAAGGTGTTGCTAGATGGGATATAGTGTTGATTACGTGGAAATTGGTGATAGGTAGATGAAAGTGTATTGATTGTTGGATTATATGATTGGTGAGGTAATACTTGTTGATATATAGGTTGGAGTGTGTTGATAGGTGGGATGTATTCTTGAGATGGTGATGTTTGCTAATGTGTCGAATGATGAGATGTAGGAGATGGGATTGTAGTGAGTTGGGCATGTGTTGGTTGTGGCATAGATAAAGGGGGTAATGGAGGAATTTGTAACATGCCCATTATTTTACCCAATAATTTTTCTATGTTTTACCCACAAGTGAATAGTTTATGCATCTAACATAGTGATCAATTAAAAATTTCTTTTCTTTTCAATAATAAATGTTTTCCATTTTAAACATAACCTTTCCAAACTTTTCTATTGCATAATCAAACTTTCATTGACAAGTTGGTAAGTTCAATTCACACTTCAACCAAACTATGCTCCAACTGAGCCCTTTGTCTGAATTGTTTGTTTTTCTTTCTAATATTTTACCTTGCAATCATCTTTCTAAGAAATTTTGTCCCAATTATCAGTAATTTCATTTTCTCATAACCTTAGACACTCTAAGGTTGCTTGGTTTCTTTTCCTCATTTTAATTAGAACTCCAAATTGACCTTTCCCATTTTGATTGGTGGAATCATGTCGAATTTTATTCTTTCAAAGGTTTCTTCTTTTTTCTGACCATTCTGGTCTTTACCCTTTGTTCTAAGGTATCTACTTTCACTCTTGGTTTTGATTATTATTGCAAGATTTTAACCTTGTACTAATTCAGGTTTATCAAGGGTTATCCTGCCTCCTAGATACCTCTCTAGTTGATTATAATTCATAAAATGTTGACTTTCTAATTCAACTAAGTTTTTTATTTATGCTAACAATTATTTCTTTTCCAATAAAGCATGATCATAGATTCATAGTATCCTTACTTAATCCAAATTCCTTGACTCTTTGCATTTATAGGTTGCTATCAATAAGGGGGATTACTTCAATTCTTTCTATCCCTCAGATTCATTTAAACTACTTTATAGGGTGAAGTTACTTATTGGTAATCTTCCATAACCTTCATATCAAACCCAGTTACATAATCTTCCCCAATCCAAAGGCGTATCTTAATGAGTTGTTGGTTTAGGAGTTTTCAACTCCAAGGATGACTCTTTCCTAGTCCCAAATGCATACAAGTTTTCAAGAAACTTAACTTCCTTTTTGTTTTCCCTTTGTTCTTTTCCTCTTTCCATCTTGGCATAAGAACCTTTCATCCATTAACTTCCAATAAGGTTTATGCATCACTTATGTAATGAGCTCATAGGTTCTAGAGATAAACTTGGTAGCTCTGATACAATGTGTAACATTCTCATTGTTCTACCTAATAATTTTTCTATGTTTTACCCACAAGTGAATAGTTTTTTCATGTAGAGTCCCTACTAGTGTCTAGTAAACTTGGTGGTGATCAAACAATTCAAAGGGGAAAAACTAACTGAATAATCCACTTAACATTTGGAAATACCTTCATTGAATTATCAACCAAGGCTAGTAGACTTGTGATGGTACTGGCACTATATGTGCTTTCAAAGACTAGAAACTACCTAAAATAATCTAGTAAAGATAATACACTTGCTGGAAAATCATAAAATTGCAAAACAATAAAGAAAGTAAAGTTATTCCTATGGATACAAGTACTTATAGTATAAGACGTAGCTAACTACTGTTCGAAAGTAAATGTTGAAAATGATTGAACTGATGATCAAACCTATTCTACACTCTAGAGTACAACTCTAGTAATTATAGTATAACTTATGAAACAAAGATTGTTCATGCATCCTTTAATGATTGAAAACGCAAGAATCTATTAACAAAAACTACATTTATAAAGTAACAACTAAGAATAGAATGAAATAACTGAAAATAAAGGAGTGAAGGATAGTTACCTTGAGTGGCCCTTGCTCAAGTAGTTGTCTTCACTTAATCTAAAACCAAATATAACTCTTAAGATCCAACATAATCATGGTAACTCAAATTCCTCATTGCACAAATCCAGAATATCACATAAGATTTTGATCAAAGATCTTATTCATGAAATCATAATTGCACAATAAACATAGTTTGTATTTCAACTGAAAACTGAAAGAGTATCTGATAACTACTGAAAACTGATTGACTAAAAACTAACTAGTTGACTTAAGACTCAACCAACGTGTTGTACATATATGAACGAGGAAGCGTATACAAAATAGGACTCTAAACTGAAACCTTTAATGACCGCTCCTTGGATTTCAGAGGGTGACAAAGATTTATTTAACTCTAAATGCAACTAGAAAAGAAGAAGAGTCCAAATTGGATTGTGACTCTATTTGTAACTAATTGAATGTAGAATGCTCAAAATCAGTTTAGAATTCCAATCACAATAGGGTTCTTCCTTCTCTAGAGTATTTATTTATCACCATGATGATGCATTATCTCCTTAATTAAATGTCTTCATGTTGTAGTCATCATGTTTAGTTTATTCTAGGAATCCCCTGTTTTGTTGTTTAGGAACTCCTTCAGGCTACAAGCTATAGTGCCTCCTCTGGCTGAAAGGGGTTAGTTCACAAAACATGTACACAATACTAACAACCATGACTAAGCATAGATATCCAATCATAATTCATATATATTCACACATAAATCATGCATTAATCATCACATCATAATTATATTTCCATATACTTAAACCAAGTTTAGGGTTTGCATAATAGGTATCAAAGATAGCATAATGTATGAACATGTATAGGAGAAATGTCTTGGTAATGTCTATAAGCATGCATAAAAGATATAAAAACTAACTAATATATGGACTCATCATTTCCTCCAACTACCCTTTTGCTTGCCCTCAAGCAAATTAACTAGGGATGGAGGTTGTTGTGTAGTGTAATTTCTTTGAGATCCATGACATTGTTCACTCCCTTGATCTTCTTTAGGTAAAAGTCTCTATAGCATGAAAGTCTCCTCATTCTGGTAAGTTTAGCCTACTTACATTCCTCAATTTTATATCATGTCCAATGTGGCACTAGATAAAGGTGTATTGGTGGCGGGAATGTAAGTGACATCCATTTAAGTGCCTTGTCAACAACAATGTCCATGTCCCTGTGCACTGTCTTAATCATAGCCATGAAGTTATACATTGAATGTGGCTCTTTCCTTTGTAATTTTGGAGTCAAGCTATCCCATCTCTCCTACACATAATTGTAACAATGATGAACCAATCTAACTATTAATGTTTGCATTCTGTTGTGATTCTGCATCCTCAGTCTCATGATCTTTCCTCCCTGTCCTTTGTACTCTAGAAGTTGTAACCATTCATTTATGATTACACCAGGGCCCCTATATTCTTTTATCACTAGGAGAGCAACTAATTTTTCTCTCTCCTCGTACTCCTCCATGAGTTCACCCCTAAATCCTCCATTTCTAAAGTAGGATGCTAGTGCCCTTACCTATAAATCCCCCACAAACACCAAGGGGTTCCATTTTGTCTCCTCTGCACTACATAGTTATGCAGATAATACTCATAAAGTTGGTCTTGCTCATTTGGTGTAGAGTCAACAAAAATGTTAAGTAATCAAATTTCCCACTCATGGAAATTGGCTGGTTGCTTATTAACCCTCCTAAATTGAAGACTGAAAATCTTCCTGGAGAAACAAGGCATACGTTTTGGCTGGGGGTCTACATTTGACAATTTGGGCAGCCTTGTCTACTACCTCTTCCACTTTTACTGCTAACTTTCTTATTTCAATGTCCTTACCCTCAAGTATCTTTATATGCTTTGCCATCATTTCTTCCTTTTTCTTTTTCTAGTTTTCCTTTTGTTGAGAAAATTCATGAGTAATCTTTCATAGTTGGTAACCAAGGGATAGAGTTGTATGGTAAATTGGAGTTTTTGTAGTAGGGGGTTTATGATTTTCAATTGTAAGTTCTTTAATCCCTTTTTTGACCATGGCAAGTTGTGCCAATAGGTCCAATTTTTCCCCATGTCCATATGTTTGTAGTTTCTCTTCTGACTCTTGTATTTTTATCTCCCTCTCTCTATCCTTTTTCTCATAACTTTGAACTAGTTCCTCAAGCTATTTAATCCTTTCTAGAGCTTAATGTAGCTCCTTCTTAATATTCCTTTCCTCCAAAAATATTTCCTCTTCTTCTAAAAACTACTCATCACAACCCCCTATATAATCATAACCCTCATTACTAGGGCTAATTGGGGTTTTCTTTCTTGTCTTATTGGAAAAAATTACATCCTTTGAGTCTAACTCAAAGGTGGTAGATATATACCACTTTCTTTTTATAGGCACATGTACATTCTCAGAGGAATTTCCCTTTATTTCTAAATTAGTATCAACCATCATAACATTTTCTTCCTGTTGTCCTTTGTCCCTTATTTCCTCTTCTGATTTCTCTACACTTCCTCTCATAACACCTTTTTTCTTCAAACATCTTGAACGCCTAGGTGGGGTAGTTTTCCTTTCTTTTGTACCCTTCTTTTTCTTTTGTACCTTAGAAGGTGTGGATGAACTACCTCTCTTTTTCTTGGTCCTAGGTGTTTTAGAGGAAAATGAAGTCTCTTGTGATGCGGGTTGGATAGAGGTTGAATGTGGTAAATCTTGCACATCTTGGTTGCGAGTAGGTGAAGCCATAGGTAAAACAAGAGGTGTTTCTCTTATAGACCTAGCAGGTGATTTTGGGACCTCTGGCACTGCAAGTTCCTCAAGGATTTGATTAATGTCTTGAAAAGCTACAAAATTCTCCCAAGACACTTGGGGATGATGGATCATAAGACTCCTTTTTACTAACAAGGTTATCAAACAATAATGTGATAAGGCTGAATCATTTCTCTTTCTCTGATATTCTAACCCCACTCTTTTGAGCGAATTGTAAAGATAATTGGGCACATTGACTAATATATTTTTATAGAGATGACTTAACAATTTGAAATGAACAATATATAATAGAGATAACCTACTATCAAATGTAATGTACTTAATGGTATAAGAGGCGCAGGAGGCCCATACCCATGGCAATGATAGTCTTTTAGTACCTTGTGATGAGGAGTCTACGTTCTTTCCTGGCTCTCTGAACTCATCTCTAGTCATAACTGCATTTGCTCGAGCAAGAAACTCAGCTCCAACCCTAAATAGACCTGAAACTTATGCAATTATGACCTCTAAAGCATCCACCTTCAACCCCTTGACTATGGCCTCATCGAATTGTAATGCGGCTGCAAATTTCCTTGTCATTGCTTATGTTGTACTCTATCAGTTTGAGGAAGTAGTTTAACCAACCAACCCTTGTAAAAATGGGAAAACACAATGTGTACTCCAATATCTATTTGTGGGTTGATGGCTCTCTTCCGATAATGTCACCTCCCATGGTGAAATAATTTGCCTCTGCTCAATGTTAAAGAAATTTAGCTCAATTTAACTGAATCACCTTCAAGCCCTCTCTATTTTGTTATACTCACATGCACTTTTCCACTATACTTTCATTGTAACTCTCCTATTACATTCCTTCATCCTCTATATTAGCTTAATTCAGCTTAAACTGGGTTCTCGGAATCTAGGATCTAGGGAATTGACAACTGATATTAACAACAAAAGGCTACAAGTGCAAAAAGCATTAAGACAAGAAGGGTTTACATGTATGTTTCTGCATTTGGTTTTGGTGGTGAAAAACAAAAAAAATGGTTGATATATTACCCCCTCAACTTAAGTTTTGAATTGACCTCACTTCATTTCATGTGAAAAATAGGTGAAGGGTATGATTTTAGAATATGGAAATAAATGTAATGAATAGATAGCATGTTAAATTTAATGTAAATACATAATGAAATCTTTTCAAAATCCATGTTAATGATGGTAGTGTAGTATGCATACCTTTCAGATGTGATTAACTAAAAATGGTGCGTGTGAGGTTGATTGAAGAGAATTCATAGTATGAGATTGATTTGACAAGAGTTAATTGTAGTGCATGGTTAAATAAATAACAAGGTGGCACGTGTAATGAAATGAAGTGGAATGTATGGATGGTGAGATATGAAGTGACAAATACCTAAAATTTGAATTGGAAATGTGGAATGGAATGAGCATGCTGCATGTACTTAATATGAAAGGACTAATGTTGCATGCATAAGATAAAGTGAAATGGAAGGTGATGAACTACAATTAATGTAGTGCAAAATTTTAAACGCGCCGACAAACAGCATTGCGGGTACATTCTACATCAGGTCCCGAACTGAACTATGATAATTCACATGTATTAAGCTACAGGGCCCTATAGCAATAGGGCCCAAATAGTATTATAGCAACTTTAATAAATGAAATTATAGGTCCCTTCAACAATATGAAACATTCTTGGAAGAATATTATGAATCATTGTAACCATGTTGTGTGTGCATAAAATTGTGGGATAGTAAATTATACCTGAGTAACCTTAGGAGATGAACTATGTAGGTCATCTACTGAGGCACTGTGAAAACTAGTTGTATCTACTGCTGAGGTGTTATCCTGTGATTGATTGTCTGTATCTGAACCATTATTTTGACCATATAGATGCATTAGTGAAAGAATACAATTATCTTTTTGATTTGGTTGTTTATATATATTTAATCTATTTCCATTAACTAGTAATGTGAATTTGATTGCATCTATAGTTTGTAACTTAACTACTCTATTGGGAAATACTTGTTAAATTATGTAGGGTCCCAACCATCTTGATTGTAACTTACCCTTGTGATCTTTGTACTTGGAAGCATATAGTAAAGCATAGTCACCTACAGTGAACTCTTTAACCTTTATAAACTGATTATGCCATTTGGTTTTCTATTTCTGAATGATCTTTGTATGATACATTACCTGCATTCTAATTTCGTCCAATCCATTTAAACTGTATAACCTCTCTTTTCGTGCTTCTATAAAATCCATGCCTAAATCCATTGTCGTACTAAGGGTCTTGTACTCAAACTATATTGGTAGAACTACTATTTTACCATATACCAAATCACAAGGTGTGAAACTTGTAGTAGTTTTCCATATTGTTCTTTAGGCCCACACTGCTTTAGGTAATCTTGATGCCTAGTCCTTTCTATGAATTTGCACTATTTTGGTCAAAATATTCTCAATCTCTTTGTTTGTAACCTCCACCTTCCCATTGGCCTGGGGATGATAAAGTGTGGATTTTCTATGTCATTGAATATTCTTTAAGAAACTGATGAATAAGGTCAAAAGTAAAATGAGGACCTTGATCAGTGACAATTTCTCTAGGTACTCCATACCTAGTAAAGATATCTTCATATAAGAACTTAGCTACATTCCCATCTCTTGCAAACTGTAATGCCTTGACTTCAACCCATTTTGTTAAATAGTATGTACGCACCAAGATATACTCTTTGTTATTAGAGGTTGGTAAAATTGGGCCAATTAAGTCAAGCCCCTGTTTGTCAAATGGTGCTAGTGTTATCTGTGGCTGCAAAGGAATTTCATCCGACCTTGGTGGTTTTCCCATCCTTTGACATCTAACACAACTTTTGCTATACTTTACTGAATCCTTGTAGAGAGTTGGCCAATAGTAACCTATTGTCAAGATCTTAAATGTTGTTCTTTTGGCTACAAAATGACCCCCATAGGGCTCATCATGACAAGCCTTTAGAATGTTAAAGACCTCATCTTCTCTTATGCATCTTCTCATGATATTATCTAGACCAGTGTAAAATAAGTAACCAGCCACTCAAGAATATAGAAAGCTTTTATGCACCAACAATATCTTTTCTCTAGGAGAGAAATGTGATGGAATCTTCCTTGCCACTAGGTAATTTGCAATATCAGGAAACCATGGTGTGTGTACTGTAAGAGCAAACAAATGCTCATATAGAAAAGAGTCATCCACAACACCTTCTTCTACTCGTGTGGGCAACCTAAACAAAAAAATTTCCACCACATTAGCTTCCCCTGGCTTATCTACTATTGTATGTCAAACTCCTATAGTAAGAGCAACCATCTAGCTAGTCTCCCCCCAACTATAATTTTTTTCATCAAGTATCTTATGGATGTATGATCTGTTTGAATGAATACTTGATAACCAGTGATATATTGCCTAAACTTGTTGATAACATAAACAACTACCAACATTTATTTTTCAATGATAGTATAGTTGAGCTCAACTCCTTGAAAATTCTTGCTGATATAGTAGATGGCATATTCTTTGTTCCCTTCTTTTTGTCCCAGGACTGCTCCTATTGTAAAATCTAAAGCATCAATGTGTATATGGAAAGGTAGTGTTCAATTTGGCCCTCTTAAGATAGGTGCTTGTTTTGAGGCTGTCTTAAGTGCTTTAAAAGAATGTTGACATTCTATAGTCCATTGAAATTCTATGTCTTTGGCGAGTAAGACAAATAAGAGTGCTGAAATTTTGTTGAAATCTTGGATGAATCTCCTATAGTATCTTGTATGGCCCAAAAATCTCTTGACATGTTTTTACTTTTGTGGCACAAAAAGTGTGGAAATGATCTCAATCTTGTTGGGATCCACCTGAATACCTTCACTCGAGATAAAGTATCCTAGAACAATCCCTTGAGTCATCATCATGAAACATTTTTTATGACTTAATGATAGGTTATGTTCTTTACACCTTTTTAAAACCTTTCTAGATTATCGAGTGCTTCTTCATAGGTGTCTCCATATGTAGTGAAGTCATCTGTGTAGATTTCCATGGAATCATGAGCATAATCTGAAAAGATACTTAGCACAACCCTTTGAAAAGTTGTTGGGGAATTACACAATCCAAAGGGAAGAACAAAATAGGCATAAGTACCCCAAGGACATGTAAATGTAGTATTATCTTGGTCCTTTGGAGCTATCTTTATTTGGTTATAGCCACTAAACCCATCTAGGAAAGAGAAGTACTTTTTCCCTACCAAGGAATCAAGCACTTGGTCAATGAAAGGTAGGGGAAGTGATCCTTTCTTGTGGCTGTGTTCAGTTCCCTATAGTCCACACATACCCTCCATTTTCCTCCTTTCTTAGCAAAAATGACTAATGGTGACACCCATTAGCTATCAAAAATGGGATAAATGAAGCCTACATCAAGTAACTTTTGCAACTCAGTCTTGACTATTTCTCTTAAGGGTTCATTCTCCTTTGGGGCTGTCTAATTGGCTTTAAACCATCATTTATATAGATCCTATGCATACAAATTTCTGGATCAATTCCTTTCATATCATGGTAGTCCCATGCAAAGGTTGTTGCATGTGCCTGCAACACAATGTTCAAGAAATTCTGTTGCTCTTCAATTAATCCATTGTTGATGTTCAGGGTTTTACCTGGTATAATTGTAAGAGAGGGGAACCAACCACATCAAGGCTCCAAGTCACGAAGAGCCAAGAGTGGAGGACTTCCCTAACTTACCTGACTCTAAAGGGGTGTTTTAGATAGAGGTCAGGAATGATGAGGACTATAAAGTACTTCAATCACCCTTTAGACCCAAAATCCAAGTTTAGGCTAGGTGAGCTTTTTTTTGAAGTCAATATTGTACCTTAGATAACTCTCTGTCCGTGGATGAAAGTGCAATTCTAGGACAACAACATGGTGCATTGGCGTCTCTCAAGCGCGTTGGCGTCCGTATGACCAGAGGATAGAAAGTACAAAAAAAACTACCAAAAAAAACTAACGAACTATTCTTGAATGAGAAAAACAAAACAATAAAATATGAAAAGTACAAACAAAGATGATAAAGTAGATAGATGAAGGCTAAAGTAATGAAGATGATCTCATTAAGGCGCTAGTTCGCTAGCTAGCTCCAAATGCACATCCACCTACACACAAGAAAGAGGGGAAAATTGTTGGGGCTGTATAGGGGTTTGCCTTAGTCAAACCCCCATTTTGGTGTTTCCACCTCCACAGATAGCCAAATAGCAATGAGAGAGAAATATGCGATAAAGAAGTAAAGAAAGTATAAGATGCAATAAACACTACAAAACAGTAAAGTGTTACTCAACCGAATCACAAAGGAGAGGAGCAAAACGTTACCACCTCCACCCAAAAGCTCACTAGCCAATGGAGGAGAAAGCAGACTTGGCAAGGTGACCATAGCCTCAATTGTGATGGAAGGAGGTCTCGCAAGACTCTAAACCCATGCTGCTATGGCTTTCTTCACACTTTCTTTGTGAAGTTGATGAAGTATTGTTGTTGTAATGGAGTGTTGAAGTGCTACTAAAGAGTGAAGAAAATGCTGGAAGTGCTAAGAGAATGGCAATATGTTGCTTAGAGGATGAATTTGAAGGAGAAGTGGGAAGAATCTACCTTTTTGGGGTCAGTTGGTCAAAGGGGGACATTACAAATCAACCCCAATTGAAAGTGTAATGCCTCTGCCAACTTTAGATGTAGGAATCTGTCAAGGACGTAAGCGTGCCGTGCAAACGTCTGCGCATTGTGCATGCATCTCCAACAAATATTCTCACTGACACAAGAGATAGATGCCAAGTGGAAGGAAGACAGTTGGGTGATATGGAATTTCACCTTCAGATTTGATTTTCTAAGGTGAAGGTATGTGAAAGGGGAATTTACATAAGGTGTGCAAATTCACTCCTATACATTTTTCCCCACTTTAGTGAGCACAAGTACTTATGAGTGATTTGGTAAAGTAGATCAAAGAGTTAGTAGGGTTAGAGATGTATACTTGAACTGTCAAGGAAGTAGATCATGATCTGGTGAGCTCGAAAGCACACGCTAGAACAAAAGACTCCATAGCCCCGCAAAACTATGAAATTGCACAAGGTACACCAAAGGCCCTCATACCAATAATGGACAAATCTCTCATGATGAAAGTGTCTCATAGTCCCATATACATATAAGGAGGCAGCCCCCAAGATCTCTCACATGAAGGAAGCCCCGTGAAGTATACGTCTTACAGGCCTGCAGACCTACAAGAAGGTATCCCCCAAGATCTCTCACATGAAGGAAACCCATATGAAAGTTCCTTATAGGCCTGTAGACTTGCAAGGAGGCATCCCCCAAGATCTCTTTCATGGAGGAAACCCAAAGGAGGAGACTCTACGGAGTCCAATTGGAAAGTAGCTTCACAGGTGCACCTATAAAGTGACATGTTTACCTGTAGATAAAGCATGTTCAAAACAGTGCAGCCACATAGGCAATAAAGTGGATAGTCACACAAACCATTAGTAAATTGGAAGGCTATCAAAGGGGTCCCTCAGGAACTTGACGTAAGAAGAGGGTCCACCCAAGGGACGCACTGTTTGAAAGTACAAAGAGACATTTTTTTCTCAAATTGATTCATCATCAAAGAATCCTTTCAAAAGATGTCCACTTCATCAAGGAATTCAAAAGGAAGAAAGTGCTCCCTTGCAAGGGGAAGTCCAAAGCTACTTCCACCTTGGAGAAAATTCCTCAAGTTCTTTCTTTGCAAACCCATGATGAAGGAAACACATTCGGTTAGGGGTCCTAGTTGTGAATGTAGTTTTGAAAAAGAAATGTTTGTGAGGATTTTTGAGAAAAGATTCATTGGCAGCAAATGCATTTTCTAAAAATCATAGCGTCATAGAAATTGAATTATCACACATTAATGAGACAACTCAAGCAAAGAAGAGAAAAAGATAAGAAAAGAGCAAAGGAGAAATAAACATAAACAAGTGGCACAGGGGTGATCTAATATTTTCGGGTTAGAATGACTCATATATATATATAAGTATAATAATAATAGTATATAAATGAACTGTTATCAACCCCCCACTATATTAGACCTTGTGAATAATGCACAAGAAGACAAAGTAAAAATAAAAAAATTGGGTCAACATGGAAGGGAAGCTTAAACGCCCCCAACACTTTCCATCGCCCCCAATTTGTCGAAAATCAAAACACATAATAGAGGAAGAATGATGATACAAATAAAAAATGGTTTACAACACAAAAATCACTCTTGTATCCAAGCACCAACAAGGGTGACAAGGGTCATTTAGGAACACATAGCACGAGTAGAGGGGAACACATCACAACACACACACTTCTAATCTAAAGATAAAGAAGAGGCCTCCCCCTAACACTCATTGACCAAGAGGTCACCCACTTCCCATTCTAGATCATCATAAGGAGAAGGGGGATGAGCCTATAGTGGTGGAATATTAATGGGAGGACTTCCGACCCTCCCACAACAAGGGATAAGGAAGAATGCCCCACAAGGTCTCCTCCACTTGGCTCTTGTGGAGTTACGGTCAGTGATTTTGTGAAGATCACTGACAAGTCCAAAACTTCATCCAGAGAGTTAAACACACAATTCATTGGAATGCCATGTCGTACCTCAATGGATGGAGAGGGTTGTTCTCGAGATCCACTGCTAGGCTCACCGAGTGACTCGAGAGTGGTGATGAACTCAGGGGAAGCCGGGGCTGGTTTCGTCACTAAGACAAAACAGGCCAATGCAGGACCACCCTTTGGAGAAGGTGGGTTCCTCTTATGCCCTCCATCACTGGAAGGGCCATCCTCCATCTTCTGCTTTGTTGGGGGATGAGAACTCCCCATAAACAAGGTAAGAGGAATGGAGGAAGAGGAGGAGGATAAAACCATAGAACAAACCACCGAAGTATTCGACATATCCATAGGTTTTGAGAAAGGAGGGACATCCGGAAGGGATATTAGCAAGGGTGGCTCAACTGAAGGAGTGATGAACATTTGCACCTTTTTTGGGGTTAAGAATACTCACAACAAGAGCTAGAAGTAATATGGGGCTTGGTTGAATGGAAGAAGAGAGGAGAATATGGGAGGACACTATAGGAGGCCCTGAAGTAGGGGTGGTCATCTCCTCTTCTTTTCTTTGCAGGGTGGCCTACTCAGCCGCAAGAGCCTTTCGCTGACGCTTGTGTTCACGGGCAAGGTGGTTTCTATGACTCTTCAAGCTAGAGGCTGGTGGTTGCAAAGGAGCAGAAGAATCCTACTCAACCATGGTAGTGTCCACCATAGCTATTTCCAGTGGAGGGATAGACTCCTAAATGGGAGCAAGAGGAGTAGGTTGAGAAACAACGGGGGGAGTCGGTTCTAGTGCCTCTGCATCTGGCCTCTTCCTGTTTACTACTTTTGGAGTAGGAGTGGTAGGAGGCCACAAAGGCCAGAACATAGAGGATTCTCCATGGGGACCTTTTCCCTTGCCATACAAGTAATACCAAGGTCTGGGTGGTTTGGTAGGGAGATTCGATATCTTAATCTTGGGTTTATGCCAAGAAGGCACCATCAAAATTAGTGGGTAAAAGCTAGGCCTACTCATCCAAAAATATTCTCTGGAAATAGGAGTGGGAGAGCCATCCTGAGGACGGGGCAACTTCTCTTTTCCCTTTTGAGAAGAGGAGGCAAATGGCTACTACACTATCAGAAGGGTCAATTTTGGATGTCCCTTGCCCCTAGTCTTATACTTCACATAATTCTTATAAAGTAGGTTCGTTCTTGGAGGAAGTGGACCAACTGGGGTGAGCCAAAAGTGATGCAATGAATATCCCCTAGGGGATACCAAAGGTTGGTACCTAGTGTCATGCACTACGTGCACAACACCTTCATGGGAGAACTTTAAACATTTGTGAATGACAAAGGCAATTCCATTCATAGAAGCTAGCCAAGTTATGCCTAGCTTTAGCTTGAACAAATCCAACTTCAGTATGACATCAAAGACTATGTCTACAACCCTAGGTCCAACTAGGACAGACAAAGTTATCGAGCCATACAACTTGAGAGATAGACCATCGTGCATATGGATGGTAGATTTCATTTCTTCGTACTCTCCCTTATGAATGAGTTAAGCCACAATGTTTCTTCTGTAATGACATTCACTCGACTCACGGGATCAACTAAGACCCTTGTCACCATGTTCCCATTGAGGCAAGTGAGAATATAAAGGGGAGAAGGGTTATTGTTCAAAGGCATATCCTGCGAAGTGAATGTCACATCTAGTGAGTCAGTTGCAGGCTATGTGGAAGGGGTAATTGTAACCATGTTAACATATGCTTCAGGTTGAGCGTTTGAATTGGAGGGATCGATAATCATGTTGGCAGAATGTGACGAAAATGGGTCCGTGTATATCTGCAACTCACTATTCGCTTTCACCACTGATTTGTTTGCATTTTGTTTATTCCCATCGAGATGAATAGTACCGTCCTCAATGCAATCTTGTATCTCGTGATGCAGGTGCATATAACATTTGATATCATGTCCGTTGACTCAATGGTATTGATAGCATCGTACCAACTAGGGTAAGGTTCTTTGAGGGGTTTAGGGTTCTCCAAGGTTATGATCTTATCCTTTAGTAACTTCTATAGGATGGAAGAATAAGATTCTGCTAACTTTGTGAACTTCTTGTTGCATCTGAGGTCGTTATCATTCGTAGTGGCTACTACATTCACAAAAACCTTACCTTTCCTAGAGATTGATATAATGGACCTCCCTTCTGAACGAGAGCACGAGGAGGATCCCTTGAACTAAACTACCATCTGTTGATACTCTCGTAGTGCTGCACATAGATGCACGAAAGAATGGTACTTCATGAGGGAAAACTTCTCTTGCCAAGGTCTTTGCAAGTTCCCTATGAATACCTTCTGTACGTCAGAATCGGGAAATGGATACGAGATTGTGAGAAGAGCGCTTGATACCATGCTATGAAATCAATAATCTTTTCATTATCCCCTTGCTTACATCGTACAAGATCCGAAAAGGTCATCTTCAGTCCAATGTTGGCTTGGAATTGTCAGATAAACTAATTCACAAGTTGGTCAAATGAGAAAATGGAGTTATTTGGTAAGGAACACTACCACTCGAGTGTTGTATCCTTAAGAGATTGAGGGAATAATTTTTCCATCAGCGCATTGTGATGGAAGAAATTTGTACACAGGGAATTGAAGGTGGACACATGTGTTTGTGGGTCCCCTTTGCCACCATATTTCTTGAATTTAGGAATCTCCATTCCTTGTGGGAAGGGAGTACTTAAGATTGCTACTGACAATGGACTATGTTAGAAGAAGGGTTGAAAGATAGGTTGGGCAGAGGCTTGGGAGAGACTCTCCAACTGGCTTTGCATCTTGCCCATATTCTAAAGAAGAGTGTTTAGAATAGGGTTGTTAGATGACATAGGACTAGTGGGACCTTCTCCAGAACCACCACCACTAGAGCCACCTCTGAAACCATCAACGTGGCCGTTGTTGGAACCAATGCCAGAGCCACCACCACTAGTAGGGCCTCCACTGGAGCTACCTCTACTTTCGAAGCTACCACCATGGCCTCCACTTGAACCACCTCTGCCAGTGCCACCCCTGCCACTGAGACCACCGCCACTACCAAATCCTCCACCACTCAACCCGCTAAAACCTCCACTGCTAGAGGTGACAAGAGGGGTGAAACTAAAACCTAAGGGTATTCTATTCGCTTTGATAGTCTCAGACCTCTTGGAGGCAGAGGGGATGCTGATCGACAAGATTGCGTCAACCATGTATATAGACGTGGGAGGCATCGACACTCCTAACTATCTCTCATGTTCTTCGAGAGTGACCCCTTGTATAAATTTAGCATTATTTGGCAAGGCACACACTTCGATCAGACTAGAGAGGCTAGCCAAGAGTTCTATGCCTATACAGTATTTTCACACCATATACTTTATCTCGCTAATAACCTTAGCGGCTCTAGCCAACTTCGGGTCTTTCTTCAGGTGATTCTCCGAGTCCCCCAACCCTTTGCTAAGGAAAAAGACGTACTTTGAAGGGATGTGGATGACTTCATGCTCGTCTACCGATGATGGTGTAGGAGATGCAGGAGGTGTGGGGATGTGATCAGTCTCATTAAAGAATCCAACCTTGCCCCTCGACAACTATTCTTGGCTAGAAAGACCAATGACAGATCTGACAAAAAGGCTTGTAGAGAAACCAGGAGTGACCTTCATCTTCTCCATTGGAAGGTTTCGTACACTTCTCCTAACAACGTACTCAGAAGTCATGGATTGGGTTATGATGCTCATAAACCTTTACAACACTCAAGAGTACAACTATCACAAGGTACTAAAAAAAGCTTCAACACCAATGAATGAGTAGATGTTGGTTCACATCAAGCTCACCAAAAATGTAAGAGAGGGGGATCAACCATGTCAGGGCTCTAGGTCACAGAGAGTTGAGAGAGGAGGGCTTCCCTAACTTACCTCACTCTAAAGGGGTGTTTCAGATAGAGGTCAAGAATGATGAGGACTATAAAGTACTTAAATCACCCTCTAGACCCAAAATCCAAGTTTAGGCTAGGCGAGCTAGTTTTCAGAGTCAATATTGTACCTTAGATAGCTCTCTATCTGAGGACGAAAGTGTATTTTTTGGACAACAACACGATGTGCTGGCATCTCTTAGGTGCGCTGGAATCCATATGACTAGAGGATAGAATGTATAATAAAAACTACCAAAAAATGAACTAACGAACTAGCTAACTATTCTTGAATGAGCAAAACATAACAATAAAATATGAAAAAGTACAAACAAAGATGATAAAGTAGATAGATGAAGGCTAAAGTAATGAAGATAATCTTGCTAAGGCGCCAGTTCGCCAACTATCTCCAAATGCACGTCCATCTACACACATGAAAGAGGGGAAAATTGTTGGGGCTGTATAGGGGTCTGCCTTAGTCAGACCCCCATTTTGGTGTTTCCAACTCCATGGACAGCCAAATAGCAACGAGAGAGAATATACGATAAAGAAGAAAAGAAAGTAGAAGATGCAATAAACACTACAAAACAATAAAGTTCTACTCAACCAAATCACAAAGGAGAGGAGGGAAACATTACCACCTCCACCCAAAAGCTCACTAGCCAATGGAGGAGAAAGCAGAATTGGCAAGGTCACCACAACCTTGACTGTGATGGAAGGAGGACTTGCAAGACTCCAAGCCCACACTGCTATGGCTTGCTTCACACTTTCTCTGCGGAGTTGATGGAGTATTGTTGCTGCAATGGAGTGTTGGAGTGCTACTAAAGAGTGAAGAGAATGTTGGAAGTGCTAAGAGAATGCCAATCTATTGCTTAGAGGATGAAATGAGATGAAGATGGATGAATTTGAAGGAGAAGTGGGAAGAATCTACCATTTTTGGGGTTGGTTGGTCGAAGAGGGACGTTACAAATTGAACCTAATTGAAAGTGTAATGCCTCTGCTAGCTTCAGATGTAGGAATCCGTCAGGGACATAAGTGAGCCATGCAAATGTCTGTGCACCGCACGTGCGTCTCCAACAAATATTATCTCACTGACACAAGAGACAAATTCCAAGTGGAAGGAAGGTTGTTGGGTGATGTGGAATTTTTCCTTCAGATTTTATTTTCGAAGGTGAAGGTATGTGAAAGGGGAATTTGCGTAAGGGGTGAAAATTCAACCGTATACAATAATTTCCCAAGTTTTGGATTATAATTGCACATATGAGAGATCAAGACCACTAATATTGGCAACACATTATTATGGTAAAAGGGAACAAAACAGTTGGGATACCTCTTTTGATGAATTGGTTTGTATAATGTTTTGCAATGGATCCTACATATATGAGAGATAGTCTTGTTGCTTTGGGTCCCTATTGTAGTTGTTCTATATAATATGGTCAATTAATTCATCCTCATCTTGGGTTCCTAATAAAGGGTTGTGTTCTATTGTCATGAGAGTTTTTAGTGAATAATGATCTTTTTCATCCAAGGTAGGCCATATAGTCTGTTCTAGGTTTTCATGAGGTTGGGCTGGTGGATAGAGATCCAATTTCTTGGTTATAGTCCCATTGGATATTGTCATGTTCTCAAACCTACAACCTATGAATGCATCAACTGTAGCTAACCATGGTATACCTAAAATGAGTGGATATCCCACAAGGTTGACTTTTGGTTACAAGTCTATAAACTTTGCAGGATACTCCTATGAATCTAAGGCAATGACTAAATCCTCAATGACTCCCTCAAGATTTACTGTTGACCTATCTACCAACTACAAAATAGTTGGTTTAAGTCTAAGGTTAGCTAACTGAAGTAGCTGCATTGTATCCTTAGTCATGACATTAATTGTTGCCCCAAGGTCAATTAAGGTGTTCTTGATAAGGGTCCCATGAATATTAACATCCATTATTGGACTCCCAGGGTTTGTGTATTCAAGGAAAGTTATATTCCCTGGCATAATATCAACAAGGTTTCGTAGTACATGAATTGTTTGAGGGTCCTTCCTCTTTCTCCTTGGTTTCTTAAGACATAGGTCCCTCACTGTCTTGGTATAGATAGGGATATCCTTGATAGCTTGGATGAGGAGAATCTTGATAGTGACATCCTTAAGTTGACCCAATAGATCTGTCTCAACTTGGGTATGATGTGTTTGAATGGCTAAACGCTTAGGGAAAGGAGGCTCTGGACTTGAGGTAGCTTGGTTTAGTGATTAGACCTAGGTTCCAGAGGTGAATTTTTTGAAGCTTCAGTTCCAGGTTCCTAATCCTCTATTTTAGTGATTTGGGGGGATGAAGGTCTAGCTAGTGTCTTCCCTAACCTGAGGTGGACATTACTCACCTCTACCCCATAAGTGGGGTATTTAATAGCCTCGTTAGTATAAGCCTATTGGACATGCTTGTTGTTAGGGTTAGGTGCAAGTTGGGCAGGTAATTGTGGTGGTATTATGGCTGAGAAGGTAGCAAGGGCTGATGGCAATTTACATTTTGTTGGTGCCACTGCTGACCTTTCTGCCATTGTGGCTACCACTAATTTTGTTGTAATGGCCATTGAGGGTTATAATTGTCACCTTGAAAATTTGGCTATGATCAAGCATTTGGTTGTTGTTGGTTCTAGTTTTGTTGGGGGTTTTTCCATTGTTGAGGGTTTTGGTTATTTGGCCAGGACTAAGAATTTCAAGCAGAGAAGTTCTTATTACCAATAGGAAAGATGTATTGAAATTAAGAGGGTCTTGTGGCATACCTTGTCTTGACTGCTATGGCCTTCTTTGAACAATGTAAAATAGTTGTCCATCTTCTCCTTCAAATGGTAATTGAGACACATCACCTTGCCCAATAAGATTGAGGGAATCCATACAATCTTCATTAACTCATCTTAGGAGCACAAGCTTCAATGATTACTCTAAGAGCTTATTTTGTGGGTTTTTCTTCAAGCAAAATTGAAACCTTTTTACACACTCTTCCAAAGGCTCATCCTCTTTTTGAGTCATATGGAAGATATCATCTCTTCTCCTATAAACTCCTTTGCAATAATCTTGGTATTTCTCCAAGAATTTTATTTTCATGGTGTCCCAATTTGGAACATCTTTTCCTAATCCCATAAACTATCTTAGGGCAACATCTTTTAGAGTAGCATGGAATAACTTGAG
Organism: Sequoia sempervirens; assembly: GCA_007258455.2. Taxonomy (NCBI): domain Eukaryota; kingdom Viridiplantae; phylum Streptophyta; class Pinopsida; order Cupressales; family Cupressaceae; genus Sequoia; species Sequoia sempervirens. The sequence goes on along the minus strand of VDFB02358134.1, from coordinate 168,311,055 downwards.
CTTATGAGCATTAGTTTTATAGTCCTAGCTCCTACATAGGACATCAAAATAAAAAAAGAATGTTTCTAGATCTTCAGTCACCAATCCATAGAAGACTGGTAATGCTGAAGGAGGGATATTCTTTAGCACAGTAGCACCCCTTTCTTGGTTGGTAATTGGAAATTCAAAGGTCACATGTTTGGGTGGATCATCCACTGCTACATCACCCATTTTTTAGAATTTCCCTTATGTATTTTCAGTAGATATTGGTGAAAGGGAATATTCTTCTTCAGTAGTACCCTCACTTTGATAAATGTAGTCACCAATATCTACTCAAGCTTGTTGGGTTATTGAGGGGAGGAATCTTCCTAAAGAGTCTCTCTGCCTCTGCATACAATAGATATAACTTTGTATGGCAATGGATCCTGCACAATGTTAGAGAATGCTCTGGTATTTGATAAGATTAAACCTAACAGTCCTAATATGAAAAGAAAATTCTAAACTAGGAAAGCTTAAAAATGAAAGAAACCAATCTTTGAGAGTATCACCATCCCTGACAACGACAACAAAAAATGTAGAGTCCCTACTAGTGTCTAGTAAAATTGGTGGTGATCACACAATTTAGAGGGGGAAACCTAATTGAATAGTCCACTTAACAGTTGGAAAGACCTTCATTGAATTATTGACTAGGTCTAGTAGAATTGTGATGGTACTGGCATTGTATGTGCTTTCAAACACTAGAAACTACCTAAAATAATCTAGTAAAGATATTACACTTGCTGGAAAATAATAAAACTACAAAATAATAAAGAAAGTAAAGTTGTTTCTATGGCTACGAGTACCTACAGTATAAGACTGTAGCTAACTACAGTTCAAAAGTAAATGCTGAAAATAATGAAACTGATGATTAAACCTATTCTACACTCCAGAGTACAACAACTCTAGTAATTACAGTATGAATTATGAAACAAAGATTGTTCATGCATCCATTAATGATTGAAAAAACAAGAATTTGTTAACACAAACTACATTTATAAAGTAAAAACTAAGAACAAAATGAAATAACTGAAAAGAAAGGAGTGAAGGACAGTTACCTTGAGTGGCCCTTGCTCAAGTAGTTGTCTTCACTTAATCTAAAACCAAATCTAACTCTTAAGATCCAACACAATCATGGTAACTCAAATTCATCATTGCACAAATCAAAAATATCACATAAGATTCCGATCAAAGATCTTATTCATGAAATCATAATTGCACAATAAACATAGTTTGTATTTCAATTGAAAACTGAAAGAGTATTTGATAACTGTTGAAAACTGATTGACTGAAAACTGACTAGCTAACTTAAGACTCAACAGACGTGTTGTACATATAGGCACAAGGGAGCTTATTCAAAATAGGACTCTAAATTGAAACATTTAATGACCACTCCCTAGATTTGAGAGGGTGAAAATATTTAGTTAACTCTAAATGCAACTAGAAAAGAAGAAGAGTCCAAATTGGATTGTGACTCCGTTTGTAATAGACTAGAATGTGGGATGCTCAAAATTAGTTTAGAATTCCAATCACAATAGGGTTCTTCCTTCTCTAGTGTATTTATTGATCACCATAATAATACATTATCTCTTCCATTAAATGTCTTCATGTAGTAGTCATCGTGTTCAGTTTATTCTAGGAATCCCCTGTTTCACTATTCAGGAACTCCTTTGGTTGTGGGCTGCGAGCTTCGTGCTGTATTTGTTGCAGGCTATAGTGCCTCCTCTGGTTGGAAGGGGTTAGTTCACAAAACATGTACACAATACTATCAACCATGACTAAGCATAGATATCCAATCATAATTCATACATATTCACACATAAATCATGCATTAACCATCACATCATAATTACATTTCCATATACTTAAACCAAGTTTAAGGTTTGCATAATAGGTATCAAAGATAATATAATGTATGAACATATATAGGAGAAATGTCTTGGTAATGTCTATAAGCATGTATAAAAGATATAAAAACTAACTAATATATGGACTCATCAACGCATCTAACATTATGAGCAATAAATTTTTTCTTTTCTTTTCAATAATAAATGCTCCATTTGAAACATAACCTTTCCAAAATTTTCTATTGCATAATCAAAGAATCATTTCATCAATATAAGTATGATTTCATTTTTCATATATTCAAGCTAACACTTCCGATTTACAATTTTTTATTCGGATGGATACATGATTACATACATGGCTTCAACAAGCTTACATGAACTAGAAATACAAACTGGTCTAGATGTCCCAACATTGGCACATACATTCTAGATGTCCCCTTTCCATGGTGCATACCTTCTAGTTGTCTCCAATACTTGTGCATACATCTTCAAATATTGAACTAGAAATACCAATAGTCCAAAATGTTTTCTACCAAATGCATGAGAAGCATCACTCAAGCACTTTTCCACCAACCATGGACTTACTACAGTCCCCCACACATCTACCAAACTTGGTAAGATGGCCCTCCCTTCGACGAAGAGATTGGTTTGGTAACCTCATCTTTCATATAGCCTTTCCTGAGCATAGTGATTTGTCCTACATATCTAGAGCTACCATAATGTGGCTATAACTACATGTATGATTTCTCCAGCCTAGAATGTAAATTGGATCATAGTGAATTGACAGTGTAAAAAGTGGCTACTTACACTACTTTGGCCAAAGATTCATCACCCAACACTTTGAGTGATGTTCATCTATTTCACCACAATAATTACTTGATTTGTTTTTGATAATTAGTATTCTATTCGAAGGCTATCCCATTTCTTGTGGATTATCCTAACCATAGGAATAACCTCCCCATTAACTCATATTTAAATAACATTGATAATAAGTATCTCAAAGAAAATTTATCTTACCAATTAACCACATGGATAAACATAACGTCACAACATTGAATGAATCTATTCCAAAAGTACAATTTCAACAATAAAAGTCTCCATTAAAGAGTGCAATCTCAACAATAAAAGTCTCCTGTCAAGAGTGTAATCTCAACAATAAATGACTCCCATCAAAAGTATAATCTCATCAATAAATGACCTCAATCAAAAGTATAATCTTCAATAATAAATGACTTCAATCAAAGATATAATCAACAATCAAATGATCAATTAGATCATATAGGTTAATCCCAACCTGTTTGCTTCAATCAACAATCAAGTGAACAACTTGACCAAATAGGTTATTCTCAACCCAGGGTTTCAATCAAAAGTGATGTAATGATCAAGGAATCATAAACAAATCATAAAACCTCTCTTTCACTTATACCTAAAATATTCACATGTTTACAATGTTCACTACATTAGTATATAGTCTAGAGGACATTATCTTGAGAAGAGTTTTGTGCTTCTGCACCTTCAAGTCCTCTTCTCAATATGACTTTGGGTTTCCAGAACATTTGTCCTCTTTTAGAATTCAGTGAATATGAATAGACTCTAAATGAAAATAAGAAAATAGCATAACTAGAATATAACTTCCTCAATCCTACCATTGAATATATAACCATCAAGTTTATACTCTAACCTTAGGGACAAGAATCTCTTCCTACTTCTAAGAATCCAACTTACCAATGATGGAATGACTATCATAACACCATTCCCGTTGAATTGCTAACCTTATTATCCACAAGAGTTTACCTAGCATTATAAGCTAACAAATCCAGGTTACCTCAAGACATCGACATATTCCATGTTTCACTTTTCATGCTACATAAGTATAGTATAGATAAAATACACATAGTTTAAATATAATCACAATCATATAAATTTCATAAAGGGTATACATATAGAACAACCCAAATAAAGAGGTTTTACCAAAGCAAGATTCAATCAAGAACATGAAAGCTTACCAAAGCATTATAACACATATCTAAATCCATCCTTTTCAAACAAGAAAATTAATAATAAATAACCCTTCAAACATAAAGAACAAGGGAATAGAAGTCAACATGCCTGAACATAAGCTCCAACTGATAATCCTTCTTTTCTAGCTTTATCTCGGGGGCCTGCCTTCTACTTCCTCTAAGATCAACCCAATTCCCATTTCTAGTCTCTTACCAAATCTCTCAATAAATTCTAATGCAAAATAACAAGCAACTCACTAACTCTGAAGCTCTCAACTCACTCGCACTGAAATTGCACCAGAATAACAACAAAGTAATTAGAATGAAAAGTGTAGTAAATGGTAGAATGAGCATCTCTATTTATACTAATATGTGAGCAACCAAAGTCTATAAACAAGCTAATACTTCTGCCACCTAAGTTCTATCCTCATGCAATGACTCATCAAACTTACAAATTTCCAACACATAACAATCCTCATCTCTCAAATGGCTGAGTCGACCTCATGTTTGATGACAACAAGCTCCATTTTGTTGGGTCAAACACAAAAATGCATTGTTATAGGTTTCCGAAATAATTTATAAGTCGATTGCTTTCTTATATTTCTGCCAACACTATATTGATTGAGTTTCATGCTAATATCATGGCTTAACCTTCTATTGCCCACTCCACTAGTCCAGCGTTGCTACTCTACACATCAACAACTTAATATAATGCATTGCCTCTTAGCTAGCAGCATGGTGGCAATGACCAAGAAGGAGTCGAACATCATATGAGGTTGCAAATGTTTGATGAATTAAAGATAGAGGATCTACCGCTACACAAACTTCCCACACACCCTTTCTTTGATATGTGCTGGCTTTATAAGTATTTGAATTAATATTCCTCATAATATGCGTTGGACTTAACATCTTTATGTGCTGCTCACCTCACATACTCATCTCGTTTATGCACTTTAAATGTTTAAGTAAACATTGTTTATTTTGCATTACTCTTCTTTTTATTTCATGTGCAACCTATAATTATTTCATGTTGGCTTTCATTCGAGTCTTGATTTCTAATATGGGTATGCTATATATATGCATCCTATGTTACTTTGAAACTATTTTAAAATGCATTCCCCATTATATGTATATATAATAATAGATATATTTATTATAATGTTATCATTATAAAATATATATATAACTCCACTATTCCAGCGTTGCTATTCTACACATCAACAATTTAATATAATGCATTGCCTCTTAGCTAGTAGTGTGGTGGCAATAGCCAAGAAGGAGTCAAACATCATATGAGGTTGCAAATGTTTGACGAAGTCAAGATAGAGGATCTACTGCTACACAAACTTCCCACACACCCTTTGTTTGATATGTGCTGGCTTTATAAGTCTTTGACTTAATCTTCCTCATAATATGCGTCGGACTTAACATCTTTATACATGTTGCTCACATACTCATCTCATTTATGCACTTTAAATGTTTAAGTAAACATCATTTATTTTGCATTACTCTTCTTTGTATTTCATGTGCAACCTATAATTATTTCATGCTGGCTTTCATTCGAGTCTTGATTTCTAATATGGATATGCTATATATATGCACCCTATGTTACTTTGAAACTATTTTAAAATGCATTCCCCATTATATGTATATGTAATAATATATATATATATATATATATATATATATATAGTATTTCTTTTATAATGTTATATATTTGATATCAAAGAATGATTATATATATAATATATGAATATATAATGTTATATATTTGATATCAAAGAATGATTATATATAATATATATATATATATACATTTATCAAATCATTATTTCACACACACACACACATATATATCTCTGTGTGTGTACATTGAAACTAATAATTTCCATTCAAATATAGGTTAACAAGTATATATGTGTGTGTGTGTGTATTATTGTATATGTCTATACGTATGTATACATTATCGATACATACATATATTCATACATTTTAATAATTACATATATACATATATACATATAAATATCATGTTTACTATCCTTTATCAACACAACAAACATACATATTTCCATCGATGGGCATATACATTACGTGTATATATATACACATATATATAATCAATTTTTGTGTATGTATGCTCATAAGTATTTCTACTTACATATACGTGCACACCCTTATGCTCTCATGCACGAGTCATTAAATATATATATATATATATATATACATGTATAGATTTAATGTACATACAAATTAACGTAAAGATAACTATGTGGAAAGATCAAAGACTCAAAGATTCAAGCACGATAACTTGATCAAACAATCTAAGAAATCAAAGACATTTTCTCAAACATTTCAATCATCCCCCAAAGTTTTTACTTACCAATTCCCAATCTATCTTAATCAACTGGACCGACTAGGAAGTGAGTGTGTGTATGCTCAATTAGGCTCATCAAGGGTTACTAGACCAAGCTTCTCTCCTGAGTGATACTTTACCTCTCTTTCGGAGGTTCAAACCTATTCTTACATACAACTTAGTACATCATAATAGTAGTTAGCCATTCATATGAAATATATTTGCATTATAAATCATTTGCATCATCAAAGCATTAACGTATTCACATTATAATACATATTCATTTATTGCATTTCTTATCAATACAAAACATAATCATACCTTTAAAAGCAATAACTTCTTAATGCATATTTCAGTATTTCATTCTTCTATTGCACATATTAAATTCACGATATACATTTATCATATTTACTTACAAGGTAAAAGTAACCTGGTAACTAAGAGATGGGGTGTAACAGAATTAAAGAGGTTGTAGATGGAAAGCTTGTTTGAAGTGGATCAATTAGAGGAGGGACATTTTGCAGGGTTGATTTGGAATAAATATATAAGTGAATGGGACTAGGAAAAGTTGGATATGATGTGAGAGTGTACAATGGGTTAGGTGGAAAATGGTTACGTGTTTCTTGATATAAATACTATTTGACCTTAGGTGTATCGTGATGTTGTTTCATTTTCTTGATTGTTTCTTGATATGAATACTATTGGACCTTAGGTGTATCATGATGTTGTTCCATTTTTATTTTTATTTTTTTGGATGTTGGATTTTTTTTAGATATTTAAAATTCTTAGAAGTTTTTATTTGTTTGGATTTTAAATTTTTTTGGAATATTTGATTTTTTTGAATTTTTGGAATATTTGATTTTTTTGGATTTTTGGAATACTTGATTTTTTTGGATTTTTGGAATATTTGACTACTAAGGATAGGGGTAAATATGTAAAATGGATGATGCTTGCATAAGATTGATTATGGTCGATTATGATGTTTAGAGTGGGCTAAAATGAGGCAATGATTAATGTTGAGGATAGATGATGAGATTATCTAAAGAAAAGGTACCTTCTAAATCAAGGCATTGGATGATTGATTTTTGATTTTAATCTTTCCTACTTGAGATAGACAAAGTTCTCAAGCAAGATTAATTAGGATTCTTAGACTAATTAACTTAGGATAAAAAGGGGAAGAAGGTGGCCAGGGGGAAAAGGCTTCCTCCTCTAAAGAATGTGTGTTAGATAGTTTGGGCGAAGTTGGGTCTCCTAAGGAAGAGGTGTCGAGGTCAGAGGACTTGGAAGATACAAGTCAAGAGGAGGAGGAAGGTGTTAATCAACATGAGGATGTGTAGGATGTTGAGGAGGAAACTAATATGGCTGAGGAAAAAGGAACATCTACAAATGACCCAAAGGAAATGGACATCACTACCCTTAGTAATGAAGACTTGAAAGATAAAATTATGGGTCTGTAAATAACTAGAGTGCAAAGGTTGGAGGAAAGGTTGGCGATCCTTGAGAAAATGATGCAAAAGGATGACAATGTCAATAGGTTCTAGGCTCTTGAGAGTGTTGTGCGGAACATGTGTAGGGTTGTGGATGTAGTAATGAAAAAAGTGGTGATGGCTACTATCTCAGGACAAGGTAAAATCAAGAAATGACAGAGGAAAAAGGAGAATAAGGATGATGTTGATTTTTCAAGGAAGATGGTGATCAAAGAAAACTTTGAAGAATCACTAGAGGACCTGATGAAGGTGTGGAGCCTTATTGAGGATGCTTAATCCTTGGTTCTTGTTTCCAAATGTTTTGTTGCTTGCTATCATGAGTTTTTTTTTCCCTTCTCTATTGCGTTATAGTGGTAAAGGCTTTTGATGCTTAGACTATTTTAATTCTAGTTTTATTTATGTTCTAAACTTTGGAAACATGTCAGGTACTTTTTATAGGCTATGCTTATATAACCTTTATTTTGTGGATGGATGATAATATGGACTGGTTATATTTGTATTGGATACTTGATAGGTTTATAATTTTTGATGCGGCTGGTATAGGCTAATGTTTTTGGTTGGTTGGGTTTGAAGAAGTGGTTCTCCTTTAGTCCTGCTTCCTCTATTTTGCTGTTCTATCTGGTTATTGTTCTCTAGACTATTGTGCTACTTCTGTAAGGGATCAGGGCCCTTTCCCTGCTTAATCAATCAAAAATTTAGGATACCCCATGTTCTTAAGTTAATTTTTCTCAAGGTGATTGGATTATTTGAGTTTGTTATTAACTTGCTACTTATGATAGGAAAAGTTCTTAAACACGTAAGAATTGAGGATAAACTGGGATATGGAATCTTGATTTTCAAAGGTAATGTTTGACTTAGAATGAAATGGATGATGATGTGTATTTATTAGCTACATGTTTTGGATGATGTGAATGAGGATGTTTGGTGTATATATGTGAATGATCAATATTGGATGTGTTGATGTAGGAAGAATGCCGAGTGAGGTATGACAATGTTAGGATATGATATGTAATTGATGGGTTTGAAACTAAGATGTGGTTAGGAATAATATGATGTTTTATTTAATATTCAAGATGATTTTAATGTATGTACATAATGGGCCCAGATGTTGGACAAGATAATGTTATGATATGGATAGGTTAAATGTGATGTTGGATGGTGTTATAATACAAATCTAGGACGATGGTTGAATATGAATGTAGATGATAGTCTAATCTTATGATAATGGATGTATATGATGATGTAGTAAAGTTATGAGATGACAAAATAATGTTATATTATAAAAGGAAATGATGGTATGGTATAGTATGAATGTGAATGTAGGATGTGAATGTTTATTAGGATGCCAACCTAGGTGGTAGATAAAATAATGGTGTATGATGGTCAATACCTGTGATAATGGATGTATGTGCTAACGTAAATAAAATGGATGTTATGATATGCATATAGATAAAAATATGATTTGGATGTAATTGATGGTCTAATCTAGGATACAAATGTTTATGAATGATGAAATGTGACTATGGATGTGAATGCAGTCTATAAGGATGATATGAGGTTATGGATGTGAATGTATGTGATGATGTGGTATAGAAAAATAATAGTATGATGTGAATATAGATGATGGTCGAATATGTGGGATATGTTGGAATATTAAAATTTACAATAAAGTCACTTTAGTGACTTATGTTTGTTAGTAGTTAGTTAGGATTTATTTAGGTATGGTAGTTTGAAAAATTATTCATTAGGAAGGATTTATAAAAATATATATTGTTGTAGACATGTAAAAATAACCTAATGTATATCACACATCCTGAATGATATTTTTCCATCATCGACATCATTAGCATTAAATCATTGTATTTCACATCATTTACATCAAAAACCCTAATTTCCTCTATTAATTGAATAATCTTTAATTTGTTTAATTAATTCACTATTTCATCATTTATCTAACTTTATTCCTCCTGATTAATTGAATAACATAAATTATGTAATGATGTTGCTAATATACCCTATTCTCCTAAATCAATTAAATTATTATTACTTAATAGTTTAATTAAATCACTTTCCCCTTTCTAAACATGAATAATTAAATTAATTATTCAAACATCATTCAAACATAGTCAACAAACAAATATAGCTTTATTTGTTAAAGTCAAACATGACTTGCACGTTCAACTCAAAAATGTTAATTAATTAATTCAATTAATTAATTATCCTCACCCTTTTTGTGATTGAGAAAATTACGACCACTGATTGCTCAATCTAATTGGCTAACTAACCCATCTATTCTTTAATCCCACTAACCTCTCAATCTATTTCTTCAATCCCACTAAATAATCAACTTGATTTCATCAATCACATAGATTATGCAATCTAAATCCTCTGATTATGCAACTAACATTCATAATTGGATCAATCACAACAACTAACTTATCAATCTAATTCCTCTCAAGGGTTCTCAACCGTTGATCAATATTTTGCATTATTTCATCTCGATCGTTAATCTCAAAATGTGAAATCGATAAAATAACCTTCAAACCTTCTCACAAATCATCAAAATTTACATAGTGAAGCGTTGCACAATTACCTCTTGAGCATGTTACGAGTTATCATCACATTCTAGTTTGACATTTTACACACATTGAAACTTTTGCAATGCATAATAGAGGCTCTGCATTGATACAAAAATTCAATTCTACATTAATGTGAATACAACTTTGACATGGTATGGTAAGATTTGGTTATTTTGGATTCATTTAAGGTTCTTAATTGCTTATTTAATTGAATTCATGCTTTCATTTCACATTTCATGAGTAATGGGTTTAGGGATTCTTAACCTTGTTTGAATTAGTTTAATTCATTTTCTTTTCGTATGCTTCATTCCTCCCTTACGACATTTGGCATGCCTGGTGGGACCTTGGTCTTTGATATTAACATTTTCATAAGTTTATTTGAGCAATTGCAAGTTCTAGAACACTCACGCCTTTTCCTAAAATTCTATTGATAATTTTCACACAAAATTTCTAGAACTTTTTTGTAGTTCCTTTCACCTTCTTGTCGCAGTTGCACTTTTTTCAACCGCAATTGCACAAAATAGGAGTGCTATTGAATTTTTCAACCGCTATTGTCTTGCAGGTTTCTAACACACTTGATTTTGATAGGGTCGCTATTGCACTTTTTTGGACCACTATCGCCTGACATTACCTCTATTGTTGAAGATAGAAAGACCACTATTGCCTGAAATACTAATGTTATTGCTCTGTTTCTTTCTGTTTTAAATCTGCAAGTAGTTTTTCTGATTTCTAACTCTAATGTTTAACTATTTGGGGTTTTGAGAGATCTCTAACATTGATTGTGCATCCCTTGCAGGAGTATAACACATTTTTCCATGAGAACAACTAACGGTTTCATTGTAGGGTTGGCGAACGGTCCAAGGACACTTCAATTTTAAAAATGAACTTTCAAAGCTTTCTTAGTTTAAAGAATATTTCAATTTGGTGTTGTAAAACCGAAACCGCAACTTGCACACTTCAAATTGGTGTTCTTAAAACTGAACTTTCAAAGCTTTCTTAGTTTAAAGAATCTTTCAATTTGGTGTTTTAAAAATGAACCAACAACTTGCATACTTCAAATTGGTATTTTTAAAATTGAACCTAAAATCTTTCTTAGTTAGAACATAGTTCAATTGGTGTTGTTAAAATTGAACAAGGAAAAAGCTCACACTTCACTTTGGTGCTTGTAAAATTGAATGTTCTTTCTTTTGACCAACACCTTTCATTTTGTTGATGAACAAACACTTTTCCTTTTTTGATCACATTTAGATGAACAAGGCCATTAGAAACACTCAAAATTGGTGCTTAAAAATTGAACAAATCCATTTTGATTTGCACATTGCTATATTTGACTAAAGTCTCAAATTCTTGTGATTTAGTACACATAAAAAATGAATTGATATATTCTCACTTCATAATTAGGATTAAAAATTGAATTGCTATGGAGAGTATGCTGTGTTTTCCGTGCTTGGAAAACCAAGTGTGTATCCTCTCCCCTCACGTCTTTTAATGGTCTTGGGTGACGAAAAGCACTTTGGGTTTTGCATTTGTTTTATTTCAAGTGTTACCTTTAGATCGGGCCTACCTTTGAGACACATCTTGCACTGGAGAACTCAAGGCGAATCAAAGCAATTTTTCCCTCAGGTCATGGCTAAATGACAAAGCCAAATCGTCAATTACTTGGTTGAAAGTGTTGTTCAGAACAAGGAGGTAACTTTAGGTATATAGAGCCCCTAGTAGGAGTGGTTAAATATTTTAGTAGCTTGTTGGATGTTATCCGGGTGTTGGATCCCCTAAGTAGTGACTAAGAACCTTGTAGTAGAGGCCACCCTTATTTCCAAAAAAATATTTGAAAGTGGTGCATCAAAATTTACTTTCGAGAAGTTACTTACCAAGTTTGATTTATGGTTGAGACATAATACTCTCCATAAGTTTCATGTAAAATCATCCCTTTAGGACATGAGGTAAGCTCACCTAAAAGAACGCGCCTATCTCTAGGTTGTAATGATTGTCTTTAATGAACTCACAAAAAAAAATCCATTATCTTGGACATCAAATACTTTGCTTGATTTAAAAAGAACACAACAAAATAAACATTGAACTTTGTTTTCAAAATTTCAAACCCTTTGGACTTGGTGTGAATACCTTTGAAAAGAGCCTTATATTTTCACTCCTTAAGGATGTCTTAAACAAATATCTCTAAAGGCTTTTAAATATTTACTATTACATTTCAAGTCATATTAAATCCAAAGTCAACTTTGGGAACTATGGCTTTAATATCTTGATTTTCACAACTTTGGGCTTTGTGGAAAGAAACTTGCTTAAGCTATAGACACTTAGGCCAAAACAAGTGTATGTGGTAAAATGATTTGTCATTCCATACATTTTTTGTTGTACCACTTGTCATATCTTAGACATAGAAATCTTAAAAAAAAACCAGTTCAAACAAACTTGCAAACATTTGGAGAGAACCTTTCAGAAATTGGAAACAAATTGAACAAAAGCCACTATTGCAGAGATTTTTCCACTTCTGACCTAAATATAGCTATAGTTGACGTAAAGCATGTCACTATTTCTCTCTAGTTTATGACAGTCACTGTCAAAACTTTACCACTTTTGCAAAATAGAACCGCAATTGACCTGAACATTTCCACTATTGATCTAAATATTATTGCCATTAACCTATTTTTCAGCTGTAGTTGACTTAAAGATTGCCGCTTTTGACAAATCTGTTGCTATTGCCTTCACTATTTCACTAGTCAAAAAAATTGCAACAAAGGCCACTTTTGATCAAACCTGCCACAGTTGTCCTAAAATTTCAGCCACTATTGACCTAAACAGGATAACTTCTATTAAATTTACTGCTATTGTTTTCTCTTTTACCAATCACAACTTGAAATAGAGACCGCTCTTTCTCTAAATTTGACCGTAGTTGTTCTACATTTCAACCACTACTATTCTAAAGATTGCCACTATTTCCCTATTTTCTGGTGCAAATCAAAGACTAATCCAAAACTGGATACTCTTTCATGTTTTGAGAACAAAACAGTTAGATCTCCAAAACACTCATATCTACATCATTCCATATCCATTTATAAAATTAAACACAAAAACATAGTTTTAGGATTCAAAATCAAAACACAACTTGGATTATTCCTTTGCTCTCAATTTCTAAGATATTAACATTTGCTTGCACCTCAAGGCTAGTTCAAGTAGATCTTCAAACATATCCTCTAGAAAAAATGGAGTAAAATATCAGTCTAAGTTTTCTACACTTTGAGTCCCAAAATTAGCATCATCTCCAAAACATCCACCAAACATCACTCACACTTTAGGGTCTTGAGTATTACCAAAACCATAGCAAACCATCAACACCTTTGTCCAAAGGGTTTTATTTTACATCATCGTCATTTCATCATTCTTCTAAATAGAAAAAGTTCAAACATCAAGAAAAAATCTTGCACTTTATGACCATTTGGCATCCTACTGCTCTTGTTCAACAACCAGATCTTACTACTATTGTACAACCAAATTTCATAGAGTTGAAGGTGAGCAATTGGAAATTATTAGTAGTTTGAGAAGTTTCATGTTCGAGGAAAAGGAAACACTAAGTGGAGAAACATGACTACTATTCTAGGCAAAGAGGAATGGAAAGTTGATCTTGCAATCCGAAGATCGGTATTACCACCTCTTGCGTGGAAATAGATAATCCTAACTTGGAAAACACCATTCTTTTAAAACAAAAAATCCCAAAAAAAAACACCATTTCATTCCATAGTTAGTGACCACCAAAATTTCCCAAGATCTTGGAACTTGTTTATGACAACCACGAGATCTCAACATAGAAAAAATATGGAAGCCAATAAGAGTATTTCAAGTGTACCAAAGACCAACATCACTAATAAGGAAACCAACCCATGGGGTTATAAATGAAGTGACCTTACAAATCCTCAAAAATAATCCTCAGTCAAGGCAACACAAGACCAACCACCAAGTTATGAAGAAGTACTCCTTGGACACCAAAACATGATTGATAGTCAAAATCAACTTCCAAATCTCAATAACGTGATCATAGAAGAATATGATAGTGATAAGGAACTCACTGATGAGAAAATACTAGAATACTCCCAAAATCTAAAGATGCAAAAGCTTTATGGAAAAGATGCTTGGGAAGAATGCAAACTCATATTTCCTCACACTAGCAAAAAGTGGTGCAAAATTACCCATTGAATTCAACGTAGACATCCTAAAGATCCAAATCTTATTCCATTAGGAGATAAAATGGTGGTTAGACAAATTCCAAAACCAACCATGAATCCCAACATACCACCATTTTTTTCACAAAACAATGATCAAACACAACCCATGGATAATCCATTGTTTAGACCACCATCCCAAATTGAACAAGCATTTGTGGCACACTAGTATCAAGAAAATGAAACCCAAAACATGCCACAACATAATACTATGAAAAGCATGGGAAACATTCCAATGGACCAATAAGGTGGTAACCCATCACAAGGGCAATATAAGCCACAACGCACTTCATAAATTGACCCTTCCAACAATGTACAAAATCAACAAGGGAAATTATTGTAACATCAACCACAACAAGGTGTACCATCAAAGAACTACCTAGGTACCCTTCAACACAATCAACCACAACAAGGTGTACCATAAAAAAACTACCTAGGTACCCTTCAACACAATCAACCACAACAAGGTGTACCATCAACGAACTAGCTAGGTAACCTTCCACAACATCAACCACAACAAGGTGTACCATCAACGCAATACCTAGGTACCCTTCAACACAATCAACCACAACAAGGTGTACCATCAATGCAATACCAAGGTAACCTTAAACACAATCTGCAACAACAAGGTATACCATCAATGCAATACCAAGGTAACCTTCAAAAAAATCAACCACAACAAGGTGTAGCATCAACACAATACCAAGGTAACCTTCAACACAATCAACCACAACTAGGTATACCATCAACACAATACCAAGGTAACCTTCAACAACAATCACAACAACAAGGTATACAATCAACATAACATCAAGGTAGCCTTCAACAATATTCAAAACAACATGGTTTACCACAAATGAACTATCAAAGTACACCCCAAACTCAACAACACTTTGTTCAACAAACCCAAAATAAAAATCCTCAACAACAACCAAGGAGGACCACAAAATCAGTACTAAGGAACACCTCAAAGTCAATATTAGGGTACACAACAAGGACCCAACCTACCTTATACGCAACAAGGACCCAACATACCTTATACACATCATGGTCCTCAAGGTCCCATGACTACACAATATCTAGTTTACGACCAAAAAAATGTCACAGGACAACATATCTATAATACACAAAATCCTCAAGCAAGCAAACCAAACAATGACATAAATGTGCAACTTCAAACACCTAATCAAAGGATATCGAATATACAAATTGGAAAGCCAAAGAAGAGTTATGCTCTCCAAGACATTTGTCCATATTCATTTGAACAAAATTTATCCATGGTACCTTTCCCCAAAGGCTTCAAAATATCAAAATTTGAAAGGTGTAGGGGTAAAGGAGATCCAATTGAATATGTACGCGAGGTTTCAGTATCTTGCATGAAACTACAACGAAATGACACCTACTTGAGACTTTTTTCATGGAGTCTCAGTGGGTCGGCTATAGATTGGTTTTCTTGTTTATGGCTAGGTATCATAACAGTTGATAAATTGACATATAAGTTTTTCAACCATTTCTCATATAACATAGAACAAAACATTACGATCATTGATCTCTATAAAATCATAGAGTCAAGGTGAATCATTTGCCTTGTACCTACAAAGATGGAGATATAAAGTGAGAAAAATTAAGTGGTCTATTCCAAAGAAACAACTTGTCAATGTAAATTAGATTAAATAACATATATCATTTCCTGCTCCTCTCTCCCGCTCCTTTATTTTGAATTGACTGTGTGCATGGTCAACTGCACGTCAGGGGTACCCCTCCCTTATCCCCTTCTATCCAGATTCTCCCTACAACACATGTGGCACCATCCTCGGGGCCCTCTCATGTGTTGTCTACATCTGGGGATCCCGTGATTCTTGTCTTGCTTGCTATTGAGGTACTAATGCTCCCTGTTACCCTATTGTCTAAGGGTTGGAAAGATGTGTTGACGCACAAGAACCCGAATCCGAAGGGTTCTCTTCCTTGTCCAAGTACAAAGATATCTGTCTCGGGTAACGAGTTCTCCATTCGTGAAGCTATTAGCAACAAGATAGTTTCTTCCATGGAGTTGGCGGTGGTGGGTAAGTTTCTTTCCTTCCAGCCCTTTATGGATATGCTTAGAAGGTGGGTTGTTGTGAAATGGTGCATGAAGGGTAGTGTTGGTGTTTGCACCATGGCTAGTGGTCTTTTCCTCTTCAAGTTTACAACTGAGGAAGATTTGATCTCTGTGCTCTCGTCAGGACCATGGGTCTATGGGAAGCATGGGTTGTCTTTATGCTGTTGGAAACTGGGTTTCAATCCTGATGTCAATCTCTGCAAGTTGGCACTTGTTCGGGTTTGTCTACGCGGTCTTCCTCTAGAGTACTGGGATGACTTTGTGTTTCAGTGCATTAGGGAATCTTTTGGCCAGTTCATCACCTCAGAATCTATCACCAAATCCATGTACAGGTTAGTTTTTGCTCGCTTTTGCATCAACATTGATGTTAATAAGACCTTACCCAACTCTGTGAAGCTATGTTCTATTTTTGGATCTTGGATTCAACCTGTTTGCTATGAGAATGCTATGATATACTGTCAGAAATGTGCTAAATTAGGCCACCTTATCACGAATTACAAATCGTCGGTTAGGCATGACCTCAGTCCCAACGCTCCTTCAGCGAAGATTCCCTCTGATGTCTTCCCCTTTGAATAAGATCTTCTTAGGGCTATTGAGTCCCTGACTAAGCCTGTGTTTGATGACCCTGTGATTCTAGTGTTGTCTGAGAATTTGGATTCCTCTAGTTTTTCCCTAAGACTCAATGGTTCCCTTCCTAGCAGTGCTCAAGACTCTGTAGTTTCTATGGAGAAGCCTCTCTCTCCATTAAACTTGGGTGTTGAGAAAGGTGAAGTCCAGGATGAAGTAGAGAAGAAAGAATCACCCTGTCCAGAATAGGTAGAGAAGATTGTGGTACCTCAGGTGCAAAATATGGAAGAAGAGTTTTGGTCAACTCTTAAGAAGAAGGGTAAACAAAAGAAAGCTGATGTGGGTGGTGATTCAAAACATGGTAGACCTAATCAATGACTGAAAAGGAACAAAGAGACAACAAAAGAAATCACGATAGGTAAACAAAGGACATTGGAGGTGTCATCAAAGAAAAAATCTAAATGAAAGTCTTATCTTGGAATGTTGGAGGGCTAAATAGCCCCCACAAGCAGTTGGCCCTGAAGAATTATGTTCTGGAACATAAGGTTGATATATTACTCCTTCAAGAAATTAAGATGAAGAAAACCAATTTTGAACCCATTTCCAAGTATATTTGGCCAAATGTTCTCTTTGCTTGTTGTGATGCCAATGGGCTGTCTGGTGGTTTGTTTGTTTTGTGGAATTCTACTCGGATTTTTGGCTCTAAACTATTCCAAAGCAGGAATAGCCTAGGTATAAAGTTCTCAAATGTGGGGGGTTCTTGGTTCTTGATAAATGTTTATGCTCCCAATATTAGGAATGTGAGGAAATCCCTATGGAAGGATATTTCTAATTGGATTTTGGTTAACAAGGATGGCTGTTGGCTAGTGGTTGGGGATTTTAACTCTCCCCTTTACCCCTCGAAGAAGAGTGGGGTTTTGATTGATTATTTTGATAGTATGTCTGATTTCGCTGACTTTCTGAATTGTACTGACCTGGTTGATATTGGCCTATAGGGCCAGTCATTTACCTGGTCTAATCAATGCCTTGGGGTTGATTTGATCTAGGTCCGCCTTGATAGATTCCTTTTTTCTCCCAATTGGACTGCACTTCTTAATGCTAATTTACTGGCTCTCCCTAGGATGATTTTTGACCACAATCCTTTATTGTTACTCCCAACTAACCACTTTGTTGTTGGTTTGTTCCTTTTTTGGTTTGAAATCATGTGGAATTCCCATCCAAACTTCAGGAACAAGGTTGCTACTTGGTGGAATATCCCAGTGCACGACTCCCTTATGTTCAGGCTCTCTCAAAGACTTAAACTTATCAAAAGTATGGTTAAAGGGTGGAATAAGTGTGTTTTGGAGATGTGTTCCCTCAAAAATGGATCTTGGTTGTTAAACTTGGTGAGTTACAAAAAATAATGGAGGAAGGTGATAACAGTATTCTGACAGGCCAACAGGAGAAGGCAGAGAGATTGGAATGGGAGAAAATATTAAAGAAAGAAGAGGTTTTCTATAAGAAAAAGTCTAGAATATAATGACTGGCTGAGGGGGACCAGAACAAATCTTTCTTCCATGTGTTTTCTCTCAAACATAGAAAAAGGAATCAGATAAAAAATTTGAAAAATGAGGCAGGGGATGAAATTTCTAATCCCATACAGATTGGTCTATTAGCTGCTAATCACTTCCAGCAAGCTTACTCGCTTCCTTTGGAGGCTCCTACCCCTAGGTTGGTTGATCTACTATTGGAAACTCTTCCTACTCCTATTTCCCACGAGGATAATGTTTCTATTTTAAGGGAAATTTCTTCTGAGGAGGTTTAGTCTGCTGTGTTTAGTATGGGAGCCTATAAATCCCTTGGGCCCGATGGTTTGTCCCTAACTTTCTTCCAAACCTTTTGGGAGATTGTGGGGAGGGACCTTACTCTTGCTACTAGGAATTTTTTCAACTTTGGTAAATTGCTTAAACAACTAAACCACACCTTCATAGCTTTGGTCCCCAAATCTAAGGACCCTCTAACCATGTTAGATTTTTGTCCTATTAGTCTATGCAATACTGTTTATAAGATCTCTAAAATATTGGTGAACCGCTTGAAACCCCTCTTGGAGAAAATGATTGGTCCTAGTCAAAAAGATTTTGTTCCTGGCCGCCATATATTGGATGCTTCTTTATCCACCCATGAAAATATTCACTCTATGGATAGGTGTAACAATTGTAGCATGGTGTTTAAGCTTGAAATTTCCAAAGCTTATGATAAAGTCCTATGGAACATTCTCAAGTTTGGATTTAATAAAAAAGATCAATATCATTATGGAATGTGTCTCCATGGTGAAGTATTCAGTTCTGGTTAATGGTGTGTCCCAAGGTTTCTTTGAGGTTGGGAGGGGAATTAGCTAGGGAGACCCCCTATCCCCTTATTTGTTCATTATGGTGGCTGATATGCTGAGTAGGAATGTAGCGAGTATGCTGTCAGAGGGCTCCATCAAGGGTGTCAAACTGACCTCCACCCTTGACCTCGTTACTATTCAACAATTTGTGGATGATACTATGCTATTTGGGAAAGCTTCGATGGTGGAAGCTAGAAAGTGGAAAAGTTGCCTCAATCTCTATGTGGCTTGTTCTGGTCAATGCATCAATTATAATTAAAGTATGATCTATTTATTTCACTGTACTCCTGGTCTGCAGGATCATGTGACTATAGTGTTAGGTTGTGTGAGTTCCACTCTTCCTTCAGTTTACCTTGGCCTTCCCCTAAATATTAAGGAAGTTACTCCCAACTTCTAGAACACTGTTCTTGAAAGGGTTCAAAGGAAGCTTGCTCTAGGTGGAAAGGATCTCTCCCGAGTCATGTGGGCAAGCTGCAACTCCTCACTGCTACTCTCCAAGGAATACCTATTTTTTTTTGTCCATTTTCAAAATGCCCAGTAAAATTACTAAGAAGTTTGAGAAGATTCAAAGAGTCTTTTTATGGTCTCGCACAGAGGATAAAAAGATGTTGCTTGTTAGATGGGAGAAGGTTTTCCTTCCCAAGCTCGAAGGGGGGGGGTGGGCATTAAGAAAGTCCTTTCTTCCAACAAGGCTTTGCTTGCTAAAGTGGGGTGGGTCCAGTTAAGGGATAAAAAGGACTGGTGTAGAATAATGAAAGCCAAATACCTATGCAACTGTCTCCTAATCAGATTTATTGAGAATGATCATCCCCATGGGTCTCTAGCTTGGAATAATATTTGCAAAATGAAGAAGCTTCTACTGTCTGGCCTGAGATGGAAGTTTATCAGAGGTAGTAAGATCTACTTTTGTGATGATTCTTGGCTCTTGGACTCCCCCTTGGCCTATTCAAAGTTCAAAAATCTGATGGAACCTACAACTCGGTTCTTTGGTAGGAACGTGTGTGACTACATTCATGGATTGCAGGGTGTTAGGAGTTGGAACGATATTGGCTCCTGTGGTCTTCTTTCTCCTAACCTAAATTGTTTGGCTTCTTCCTTATAGGTCTTACTCTCTCAGTACAGAATACCTCTATCAGATGTGGAAGATGATTTCTTTTGGGCCTTGGATAGTAAGGGTGATTTGACTGTCAGGACAACTTACGGTTTGCTATCAGACAAGGGCCTATAGAGTAAGTTTTGGAAAAAGGTTTGGAGCCGTCACTTGATACCTAAAATTAAATTCTTCTAGTGGACATCCTGCCACAACAGGATCCTAACCCAAGATAATCTAAGGAAGAGGGGATTCCAGATCCTGAACCGGTGCTTGTTGTGCAAAAATAACAAAGAAACTGTGGATCATATGCTACTGCACTGTCCCTTTGTTGCTGGTGTCTAGGACCTTGCTTTTCAAAAGTTGGAGACACAATAGACCTTGAATAAACATTTGGTTTCCTTTGTGGATTGGTGGATTGGTCCTTTTCGACACCCTCTTCCCATGGAAATTTGGAGGAAAATTTCTCCCATCAGCATCTGGAAGGAAAGGAACAATAGGGTTTTTAGAGGCATTGAGAAGAGTTCAAAGGAAGTGTTTGGCTGCAGGTCAATACTTATATCTAAAAGTCTCTCTTTGCTTAAGTGGAAACCACCAGACACTGTCCCAGTTGATTGGGAGATCAAGATGGCTAAATCCTAGAAAATTGTGCTTGGTAATGATTCCTTTGATAATTCCAAATCCCTTGCTAGGAAAAACACCTTTTGGAAACCTCTGGATGTGGGTTGGTTTAAACTAAATTTTGATGGTGCAGCCAAGGGGAACCTTGGTATAGAAAGTATTGGTGGTGCTATAAGGGACTGTCAGGGAAACTTGGTTGCTGGGTATGCTGGAGGTATAGGTATTCACTCTTCTATGGTGGTGGAGTCTTGGGCGCTGCTCAAGGGCATCAAGATTGCTGTCACTCTAGGTATTAAGAATCTAGAAATTAAGGGGGATTCTAAAAATGTGATAGACTCTATTAATTTGGGTCGTCTGCTTGGTTGGAACTTAAGGGTTATTCTTTTGGATATTAATATTTTAATCTCAAAATTTGAAAGGTATCACCTGACTCATATCTTTAGGGAAGGTAACCAGGTGGCCGATGACTTTTCCAACTTGGGGTCCACCTGGAAGATTTGAAAATGTTGGAAAAAGATAGATGTACTGCTGGCATCTATTCAAAGGTTAATCCTCTTGGAGTGGAGGAATTACTCTATTAATAATGGTTAATCTGACTATCTTTTTCAGGTACATGCAACACTCCTTGATGGATCATTGGAGGGTTTGGTCTTGGACAAGTAAGATGACTGAGCTCAAGTGGGTGGCCACGTGGGTGTTTTTATCTCATAATCATGTTTGGTGGGGCCTCTACCCTTTACAGGCTACCTTTCCAATGGTACAACATATCCTATCAAATCTCATGGAATTCACGTAAAATGATGTACTTCTCTAGCTTATTTAATAATTCCAATTTAAGGCATCTCTTGATTCACCTTAGATTTTATTTGATGTACTTGAAAATTTCAAATAATTCCCTTGCATTCAAATGGCTTTGGGGATCGTGTAACCTCTTTAAGTTGATTAACACTATGGATTTAAATCCAAATTCCATTATTATTCTTTATTATTTTAATTTTGGGTTCCTTTGTGATGATTATGGGCCAGTGATGCTATTATCATCGAGAATGACCGTTGAAGCGTGTAAACGTCTTTTTTCCTTTATTACACCTTTTCATCCTGGCTAGTGGTGTAAAAATTATTTAAGTAATGGTAATCTCTCCTGCAAACTATCTATTTTTAGGCATCCTTTTTGTTATTTTGGCTACTATGTGCTGTGGGTCACGATGGGAGGAGATAGAGTTAGGACTGAGCCAGATAATTGCGAGGAGTTTTGCATGGACCCCCTGGCTTGGCATATTTGTTTAGAAGGAGGTCTTGTGCCACTTTTGGAGAGTCTTGTGGGCCATGACAAGGTGTTGTTAGCCCGATTTGCTGGTTTATGGAAGGAAAGGCAGGTCACCGTGGGTGGCATATATTTCAAAGTGGATGAAGAGGTGATTGGTAAGGCTAATAGCCTTTCCTGTGAGGGTACGAAGTATAAAAAACACTCCAAAACACAAGTTTTGGTGAGTTTGAATGTGTTCTTCAAGGGCAATGAGAATCCGGTGAAAAAGTAGTCAGGTTTCGACTGTGAAGCACTGCCTAAACCCTAGGATAAGGTTTGCCTTGCCATCATGAAATATGTTACCCTTGAGGGTAGATTCAAGGTATTTTATTTTTACCACTTATCGCTGTTAAATCACTTAAGGCACAAGATGTTACTGAGCTTCCCTTTCTTTTTGATTTCTTCTATGGAAAGTTCCATCAAAGAGTCCCATGAGATTGCCGCTCTTAATCCTGATTCTTTGTCTCCCTTATCGTTGCATCAAGGCCTTATCTATAGGCTTTACCAATTTCATTTAGCTTTGTTCCCCCCCAAAATCATCTTGGCTGTGTGAGTGGAAGAGTTGGAACCCCTAGAAATTAACCCAAAAAACCTACCCCCTACTGTTTTAGAGGGCTCGAAGAGAAAATCTGCCATCCCTAAAAAATGATCCTGGTATTGAGGATTTATCCACTTCTCTCTCAAAGAAGAAGAAAAATGTGGTGGGATTGGCCTAGTTGAGTGCATCGACTAGGCTTTATGAGCTGAAACACAAGAAGTTCAATAGACTGGCTACTAAGAAGAAATGGAAAAATGTGCCTCTACTCCCGAGGGTTCTTCTAGTCACTGAGAGTGACAGTAAAAGTGCCGAGGAAAAAGATTCTAAGGGAGATACTGTGGTGGGTACTAGCTTTGAGATGGGGATGAAATATATAAGTGTGAGAAGATCCAATAGGTTGGTGAAATGCAAGAAAGGGGCCCCTGTGGATGATATCTCCAATGACTCGGTGCAGACTGGTGGCAGAATTGAAGGCATTATAGTTACCGAGAAGGTGAAGGATAAAGGTCCTATAGAAGACCCTAGTAATTTATCTGATATGAAGAAAATGCTTAGGGAAGACTCTACCAATTCCATGGATACTAGGGTTGGTGTTGATGTGGATATCCAAAGCAAGGAAGGCAAGGTGGATGAGCTCGGTGTGCTGTAGGAGCGGGTTGCAAAGTTGGATTGTAAATTTAATGGCCTGGATCGGTTCACTATCAAAATGATTCATAGGTTGGCTGTCACTCTCTTAGATGTTTTCAAAGAGGAAATGGACAAGAAAACCATGGATGAAGGGTCCAATTGGATCAGGATGATGTGTTAAATCTTCTGGTCTATAAATGGGAGAGTGTGGACAATTAGTGGCCAGGTCTGTGTTGTGCTGTCTCTACTGTTTCTTGGTTATGTCTGTGTCTTTATTCTACTGTTACTGAAAGTATTTTTTGATGTTTGATGGTTTGGTTCCTTTTTGGCCCTTTGGGATTGATGTGTAAAGGGTACAACACCCTGTAAATGCTACTTATATAATCCAAAGCAAGTTGTCAATGTCTTTATCTCCAACATACATGTAGATATGAATTACAACCTCACAGTGTTATGCCCAAGAAATTTTGAGGAAACTATTGAAAAGGTAATACTTATCGAAAGAGCCCTTATTGCAAGAGGAGTAATCAAACTTTACAACCCAGAGGATCAACCCTCTACTTCAAGTGACAAACCCAAGATATGGGCTAAAAATAAGAATGTAACCAATGATGGAGTAGTTGATGCTAGGGCTGTACATAACGTGCAAACTCCCAATGTGCCACAATATCATTTTCAAACAACACAACAAGGTTATGCTTCAAATAACCCACATAAAAACCAACCCAATTATCAATAGAACAACCAACTCAATTATCCTTAGAACAACCAATCCAACAACCAACAACATAATCAAGGACATGATAACAAAAGGAGACCACCTCGATAGTATGACCAACCACGAAGAAAATTTACTCCCTTGGGAGAATATCTTGAGATCATTATGCACAAACTAGTCCAAAATAACCTCATCATGATAAATGATAGAAAAAATTAAGAGGAACCCAATTTCAAAACCACTTGCTATAACGAGAACGATAAATGTGAATTTCACAAAATCAAGGGGCATACCACCAATAATTGCATGAGACTTAAAAAC
The DNA here is from genome assembly GCA_007258455.2 of Sequoia sempervirens. NCBI lineage: Eukaryota > Viridiplantae > Streptophyta > Pinopsida > Cupressales > Cupressaceae > Sequoia > Sequoia sempervirens. Next base: position 168,286,282 of record VDFB02358134.1, on the reverse strand, counting down.
ATGATGCAAAAAATGATTGAAAAAGGAGAAGTAGACATCAAAGCTCATCTGGAATTAAAGACCTGAAGATATACAAGAATCCAATCCCTAACCATTCTAGGGAAAACAACAAAGGAAAGGAACAAGATTACCACAAGGCCAACTTCTCTTATGGTGAGGATACCATTCTAGGAAATGTCTCTTGTGATGATAATACCATCGTGTGGTAACTATGACCAATGTCATAGTGTGAACTAAATACAATAGATCCAAATGAATTTAAACCCTATTTAATCCCCTAAGAAATGATCCCAATGAGATATTCAAAGTTATGAAGAATAAGAACCCATTAAACTAACATGAAAATCAACATGAAAGTGTGATAAAACCTATTCTAAGACATCAAATATTATCCCATTGGGGGCGTGGTGTTGCATTTTTGTGGAATGGAGACCCTTTCCCAATCCCTTGGATAATATGAGCTTGTTCCAATCGATTTTATTGATGAAAACCGATCTTTTGTATATGAAGTCGAAATTTGGAAAACTATTTTTTGAAGTTTCTTGGAAAATCACAAGGAGAAGCCATTAATGGATGCTTAAGCTAATATGGATGAAGATTAATCTAAAATGATAACAAATTCTCAATATGGATGCAAGTGAGTATGAATTTAAACAACATAACTTTGCTATTAAAAGATGGATCCATTCTTCTCCAAATGGTGAAGTAGTTATAGGAGAGAAAATGAAGAATCAAGGGCTCAGATCAATTTGATCAATCAATGGTCCAATGTGGGATCAGAGATTCGGAAACATGGATCAAGTTCTCACAGCTAATGGATAAGATAAAGATCCTTGGATCAGGAAGAATCGAGGATAAGAATGATTCCAAACAAAACACACTTTGTAACAGCTTTGAAGTTTGTTGGTTTGTTTAATCATTCCCTTTTGGAAATAAGCGGAGAATATTCTTTGGAATATTCCATGTATGAAGATGGATGGGAGGAGGAAATTGAATTTGTGTGAAACTTGAATGTGAAGATGAGAATAATAGGATACTCATGGTATTGAATTTATTTAATGAAGAGGATCTAATATGATATTTAATTAAATTGGGTTAACAATTCAAATAATGGGACTTAGGATTTCATTAAATAATTTGGTTCATTCAACAATTTAAAACCAAGATAAAAGTAATGGTGAAGGAATTGAAACCTATTAGTTAATTAGATTAATAGAAGAAAATGATGCATTTAATCAAATAGCTAGGCTAGTTCAATCAAGCGGTGAAAAGAGGATGAATATTAGGATGAAATGATGTTGGTATATGATTCCAAAAGTGTGTATCATTGGGACATTTTTAAGTGTCTACCTTTTTCCCTCTTTGAAATTTTGTATGTTGGTTCAAAGGCTGATGCTTTTGGATTAATGCTATTGATCGATCAAAATTCAAAATTTCCTAATTTTCCCGGATGCCCCATTGTTGCCCTAGTGGAAGGGAATTAAGTTGGTACCACTTGGAAGGAATTAAGTTGGTACCCTGCCCCCTTGAGAGATCAGGCATAAATTTTGAATTTTGGGTTGATCTCTTGATAAAGATGAAATATTGATTTAGGGGTCAAAAAAGGCTCCAGGCTACGAAAACAAGCCTAAAAATGCAAAAAATATCTCAAAATAAGCTGCATAGCTCAAAAATTTGTAAAATAGGCCAAAACCCTAGCTTTCCTCTTAAATTAGGGCAAAAGCCCTAATTTTTAGGCATAAATATGTGCTAAAGGGCCACTTTCAGTTCATTTGTGCATTGTTTGTTGGTGCTACATTTTGAGCCTCAATCCCTTTGATAGAAATGGCTCACCTTATGCTTTCCACAACACATTTTTTCAATTGAGTTCAGTACCTTGCTAGTGACCTCTAGGCTACTTGGAGGACCTTGATACGCAATTCAAAACTCCTTGTACTTTTTTCATTTTATGTGCATTTGTGGAAAGGCATTGAAACTAGGTCAGAGTCTAATTGTTGCCCCTATTGCGACATTTTGGAATTTTAAGTGACCTTTTGTTTTTTCCCCTACATCAGCCATTGTAAATGGTGATGCTTCCTAGGATTTGGGATTAGGGTTTCAAATTAATTATAGCGACACAATCATTTTTAGTGATGCTAGCCAGGATTTGGGTAGGGCGACACTAAAATATATGGAGATGCCATTATATTGGGTGATGCTTCCTTGAATTTGGAAATGGGTGTCACCATTTGGTAAAAGAATTATAGCGACACTATTGTGAATAGTGGCTATGCAAATTATGGTTCAGGGTACAAAATCTCCAAACTTTGTCTGTAGCCAAATTTTTGGCGTTATTGCACCCATTGGATGCAGGGTCATCCAGCCACTAATGTCCGTGAGCATCGAATCGAGGGCTTCTCACAGCGTTGGATGATTTAGGCGATATTCAATGAGGGCACCTTGGGAGATTGGGTTATGGTTGTTCATACATGCCCTAGTGAGGACATATTTAGCGTTGATGACGTGTTATGCAGAAGCGATGGCACAACAAGACCTCATCTTTCACCTCCCCAGCGGCAGATGGCGATTGCAGCGGAGGGACGTGTGGAGGATGGTGTTGCTCTTAATTCATGGAAGGATCACACATCATTTATGATCTTGACTTTAGGATATGACACATATGTCATGAGGTTCTTTGCTAGGAGGACGTCGTCCTAGCAAACTCCCAACTCAATTTAGATATGTACCAAGGATGTTCTCCTATATTTAGATTGATCATCGATGCATTGATTTTTGGAATTGTGGCCCCAGATCGGTAGCGTAGATGATTTAGTCCTGGTTGGGGACTAGCATGGCACCATATGATCTATAGGTAGACACTCTTCACGTGGGGCCTAGTTATATCGGCCTCACTGTACCATGACATGCACTAGTTTGTCTATTTCTAGGGTAGAGGCATCGAAGGTGTGAAAATGTACATATGGGCATGGGAGCATATTTTTGTGCTTAGTCAATGGTTCACATGGTGATGTGAATCCAAATGAGCACATGGATGGCCTATATAGGCCAAAATTACTTTGGCATACAGGGGTAGTTGTAGATCCAATATTGGTGTGAGGGATTATCAATGATATGATAGGTATTTATATGGTGGACATGGCTTTTAGATTTTGGCTTGGTGTGATGATATTGTAACTTTTCTATAATGGCCGGACAGGTACTTACAGGTGTTGAGCACATGATGACAGAGTGCTACCTTCTGAACAAGGTATGGAACAGTTCTATGAGGTACAGAATAGGTTAGATGATGTAGTACACCTGTTTTGTGAAATAGGGAGGTCCACATGGGGTGATGATTGAGCCCAGGGTTGTGATTGTGAGAGTTTCAACTGGCAGCAGCTAGACCATGGGTTTATGACCAGGGATAGGTAGATGCACGAATGACTTTGACATATGATGCATGGTTTGCACCTCCCCTAAACCTTATAGATCTAGCAGGTTTATTTCCCCAAGGAATTCCAAGAGGGAGAGGGATAGGCCAAGGTCAAGGACAGGGGCAACAAGACCAAGATCAATAGGATCAACCTATGGGATAGGGTTGAGGCCAGGGAGGCTAGGATGGACAAGATCAGGTAGTGGGATAGGTCCCATTAGCGTCCCTATAGCACAATAGGGACCACCATGGCAGCCACCACTGGGGCTAGATCACCAAGATTCCCTAGATTTGGTTGCTGACATAGGAGTAGGACTAGTCCACTGCGAGCAAGCTGCCCGGTGTCATGGGTGGCAGGGATCAAGCACATGCGGTGGATTTTTGGCACTTATAGTTGAGAGGGACCATGAGAGGTGATAGCTGCGATAGACCTATGATGCTTCTTAAGGAGTGGGTAGGGAGGCAACGGTTAGAGGTGGTGGCTAGGTAAGAGCTACTTGAACCGCGAGGGGTAGGTGGGAGCCCGAATGGTGGTGACACCTGTCTGAGCCGACAGGGAGGAGGTATCATACTACCAAGACACTTATTAGAGATGTCCCCCTCATCAGACAACGACTTTGACACATGGGAGAAAAGTAGCGGTAGGTGCATCAGTGTTGACCATCTATGCTATAGCTAGGGATGACACAGCACAAGAATCCCGAGGCGTGGGGATATATCCCACCTCGATTTTGTAGACATATTTTGATACATAGCCTAATTTTATACATGTATACATTCATTGGCTCATTTTTGATAGCCTCTTGTATATGGATTTGTGATGATGATTACACACATTGATTCTGATATATATCATGACATTCATTTTTTGATATATATATGAGATGGATCAACTTGATTTATGACGTGATGCACTTATGATATGTGATGTGATGTCTCATTTATTTCATGTTATGATTATGTATGTATGTAATGGATGCAAATGTTTATGTTATGGATGTATTTATTCATTTATGCTATGTGATATGAGATGATTTATGATGCGATGTACATGCAATATGATGTATGATATGGATACAATGCAATCCAGATGTGTCATTCTCTTTTTCAGTAACTTTTTATGACGCGGTATCGATGGATATACTTTATTTTCCATTGATTTCTATATGATGATGTCTATTTTATGATATCTTGAATGATATGATATGTTTACTGAGGATGTATACGCTACTAATGGTTTGTGGATACGGGCGGGATGCGATGATGTTTTGGTTATTTGTCACGATACCGTACTGGCGTGAAAGAAGATGGAAGAATAAGATAGATGGATTGGCCATTGATTTGAGATTGATTGAAGTCAACAAGTCCATGAGTTGTTGAGACTTGTCAAATATAGTGATGAGATGGATAGTTGCTCATATATAGGATTAGGATTCTTTGTCATTTCTTATTTTTTATATAACATATAAACATGAGTGCATCATGGTATTGATATTAAGCAGGGATAAAGAAACGTTGTGAAATTTGGTGAGATGGAATTTGACTCTACAAGGCGATGGGATAATCCTTTCCTCACACCTTGACATAAAAACCTCCTTGGAATTTAGTTTTAGAGATTTAGAGAACAGCTTTGGAACCAGCATATGCAGCCGTCAGCAATCTGTCTAGCGACCTCCTACACGCAACTAGTGACATGTTGGCAAGATTACATTTTACAAGGAATACAAGCACAACAAATGGAAAGATAATGATCGATGCCCCATTCCTTTCTCTCTAAATCATTGTAGAGGCGTCATCATGAAGTTTTCCAGTAGGTCAATAAGATAAATCATAGAAAGATAAAAATAAACAATCAATGCTATCCAATATCCCTTTTCAACAACATAAGCGAGATGATTTATGATGTTGATGCCACCATTGTAGGAAGGTTATGGACATGTTTATTAGATGTTTTGAATTAATACTAAGTGTTTGATAGGTCATTGATACAAATGTTACCAACTTGTTCACCTATGATCTAGACTTTAGATTTTGACATTTAGGTTCTCACTTCACGTCCTGCAACACTTGTTTTTCTACTCAATGTTTTACCAAAGTTTGAAGATGACGATTGATTTATTATGGGTGTGAAATGAGATGGGTGGTTTTCAATTTTCTAGCATATGTCAATGTTTTTGATGTTTTGAAAATGTTTTTGAGGTTGTTTTGGTCTTTTTGAAATTTATATGATTTTTTTTGTTTTTCGATTATTTGAGGTTGTTTAGAGTTTTTCTAAGGTTTTCCAATGTTTTGGGTTTTCAATTTTCAAATGTTTTTGGATTTTTCTAAGTTTCAAATGTTTTAGGGTTTTCTAAGATTTGACCAATAACCCTAACCTAAAGACTTCTAGGGACCTCAAGAGTGATCTGGGTATACTTACTATGTTATACCTTAGCAGACTACACGTGGTTCAACTGACTTTGACCAGTTTATTGATGAGATATGAATGCTTGATGGATTTTCAGTTTATTATGATGAACTCCTAACCTAAAGTGTCTCAGGGGTACATCATTGATGGCCTTGCCCATGTTTAGGCTTAGAGACAACGTAGTTTGACATGGTGTTATTTTTGGATTTTTGATGTGTTTTATTTGTTTAGGGATTTTGATATGCTGGATGTTTTGGATTTTGACTTTATAAATTTTTTAGATATGTTTTAGATTTTAGATGTACAATATTTTGATGTTTTTGGATTTTGATGAGGTTTTATGAATGTTTTTGGGATTTTTCGATGAGATTTTGAATAACCTTAAGATATACAAGAACCCAATCCGATGCATAACAAATTTCCCCCAGTGTGATGTGATTGACTAGCTCGATATAGGCGAGATAAACTAACCTTAGGAATGTGCTAGGTTACTAAGGGGAATATGATGCTTTACAATATCAAGCTATGATATAGACACATATGGGTGATGGCATAAATAGGATGAGTGATGCAATGATGAATGTGATGTGAGGCATGATAAAGCTCTAAAGAGCCAAAGATAGATGGAGGTGCTTATTTATGCAAGGCACATGTTTGCTAGGTTTTCACCAAGGTACTTTCCCAAAGCACCACTGAAGTTGTTTTCACTAGAGGATGATTTTTTTCTTTACTGTTTTTAATCCTTTTTTCTTTTTTTTTTGATTTTTATCATTTTTTAGATTTACACGCTTCAAGCCTAGGCATAATTTTTTTTAAGATGTAGATTGTTGATTGGCTCTTGCATGGGTTCTCCTTCAAGTGTTGATAATTGATAAGCTCCTGATCCATAGCTCGCTGTGACAACAAATGGGCCCAACCAATTAGGCTCAAAATTTCCTTTATTGTCCTAATCTGGAGCGTTCTTTTGATTATGCTTGAGGACAAGATCCCCTACCTGGAAAGACAAAATCTTGATCTTATTGTTATAGCTTTGTTTTAGTTGGTTTTGGTATGCTTGAAAATGATTTAGGGCATCAAGACGATGCTCATCTAGGAATTCTAACTCATTGAACCGATATACCCTATATTCTTCATCAATTATCATATTTTATAGTGACACTTGCAGTGAAGGAAGCTCAACCTCAATAGGTAGGATGACTTCTAATCCATAGACCAAGGAGAAGGGGGTTGCACCTGTAGGCATGTGGATACTGGTTTGGTAGGTCCATAAGGTGGGGTTCAATTGCAAATGCTAGTCATGATGAGCTTCATTGATCATTTTCTTTAGGATCTTCAGATTGGTCTTGTTTGTAGCCTTAGCTTAACCGTTGCCCTGGGGGTAATAGGGGGTAGAGAACTGATGTTGGATGTTAAATTGTTGCAATCACTCTCTCATATCCTAATTTTTTAAGGGTTTTCCATTATCTGAGATAAGGGTTTGCAAAACACCATAGTGGCAAATAAGTTAATTCAAGATAAACTTAGATATTTGCTTCCTTGTTATGTAAGTCATGGGAATGGATTCAATCCACTTAGTAAAGTAATCAGTGGTCATGATGATGAATTTGTGGCCATTAGATGACGTGGGACTAATCTTTCCTATCCCACTGCAAGAAAGGCCAAGGTATGACCATTGGTTGCAATTCCTAAGCTGGAACATGGATAAGGTCTTCATGCTATTGACACTGGACACATTTTTGCACATATTTATGAGATTCTCTTTCCATGGTTGGCTAGTAATACCCCATCCTCAATAGTTTCTTGGATAAGGTCATACCACTAGTATGGGAACCAAAAATTCCTTCATGTACTTTTTTTAAGGCGTTCAAGTCTTCCTCTTGGTTGAGACATCGTAGTAATGTCCCCTCGATGCTTCTACAGTATAGGGTATCACCTAAGATTATGAATTGAGATGCATTTTTAATGAATATTTTCTTTAGGTTAGAGGTGATATTAGATGGGAGGATCTGCTAAGATAGGTGAATATATCATGATACCAAGGAGAACCAGGACCAACGATTACACACAAAAATTCAGATACAATTCAGGAATTTTGAAAGCCAGTACGAGAAGTTGTTCTACCAAGAATTCACATTGAAGGACATTGTGTGGCATGTCTAACAAAGACTCAATTGTTGCCATGGCATCTACTGCTCGATTGTTCATACAAGGTATCTGCTCAAAGGTTATATCAATGAAGTCCGTAATACCTTCTACCATATTTTTATAAGGAGTGAGTTTATCATCCTTGATTTGGTAGTCATCGTTGACTTTGTTGACGATCAATTGTGAGTCCCCATAGAATTTTAACTCTTGTATCTACCATTGGAATGCTATTCTTAGACCTATTATTAGAGCTTCATACTCAAAAATATTCTTGGTGCATGGAAATGATAACCGGTATGACTTTGGAATAAAATCACCTTGAGGGGTGATAAAATGAATACATGCTCCTAATTCATGTTGGGTATATGATCCATTGAAGTACATTTTCCATCAATCTTTTGTATTGAGGAGAAAAATTGATTCATCAAGAAACTCAGATATTAAAGGATTCTCCACATAAATGGATGCTTTTTCTAGTTGGTTCACAATTAATTCTCCTTTGATTGCCTTGCACTCCACATACTCTATGCCCAATTATGTCAAGATCATTACCCATTTGGCCATTCGTGCAGTGAGAATTGCTTTAGAGAAGAGATATTTCAATGGGTTGATCTTAGCGATAATCTTGATTTGGTGTGAAAGCATGTAGTGTCTAAATTTTTGTGAAGAAAATACTATTGCTAGGCATGCCTTCTCAATGGATGACTAATTCATTTCATATCCTACCAAGGTCCTACTGATGTAATAGATGACTCTTTCTTTTCCCATTTCATCATGTTGGGGTAGAAGTGCACCTAATGTTGTTGATGTCACTAAGATGTGTAGGATCAATGGCTTGTTTGGTATCGGTGGCATGAGAATTGGAGGTGATAATAGGTAGTTCTTGATCTACTGAAAAGGTTTATCACATTTCTCATCCCTCTTATATGTTATCCCTTTATGGAGAAGATGCGGGAAATGATGGATCTTGTCTGACAGCTGTGTTATGAATCTTCTAATGGATTACAACCTTCCTTGTATCCCTCTCATTTGTTTCAATGTTTGTGGTGGCTCCATATATAAGATTGCTTTTACCTTTTCTCGATCTATTTTTGTCCATCTTTGTGACACTATGTAGTTAAGAAGCTTGCTTGATGTTACCTCAAAGACACACTTTTTCGGATTTAGCCATACATTATACTCTTCAATTTTGTCGAAGATAGGTCCCAATACCTCTATGTGCTCCTTGTTTTTGATTTGGCCAAAATATAATCTACATAATATTCAACTATTTTATGGATCATATCATGAAAGATTGGGGTCATCACCCTTTGATAGGTTGCTCCAGCGTTCTTTAGCCCAAACGATATCATGTTCCAATAGTATTTTCCCCATGGACAAGTGAATGCAGTTTTATGTTGATCCTCCTTGGTGATCATGATTTGGTTATAGCTTGAAAGTCCATCCATGAGTGATAGAATTTCATGTCTTGCTATTAAATCAATAATGATGTCAATGTTGGAAAGAGGGAAATCATCCTTTGGACATGCTTTGCTTAAGTCTCTAAAATCTATGCATATTTTGATGGCCCCAATGGGTTTGGAGACTGGTACCAGGTTGGAAACCCACTCAAGATAGTCAATTGGTCAGATAAATCCAACGTCAAGAATCTTTTGTAACTCAAGTTTAACCAAGAGTGCTATCTGAGGGTGCATCTTTCTTAACTTTTGCTTCACTGGTATGGCTTCAGGATAGTCTGCTAAGTGATGTACAACCACTTCAAGATCGAGCCCTGGCATATTTGTATATGACCAAGCAAGGTTTGTTCTTCTCTCTTTCTAGAACGTTGCTAAGTTTTTCTGTTCATCTAACAATGATTCAACATAAAAGGTTATCTTAGGTGCCTCTTCTGTTTCTACATTCATTGGAGTGTCCTTCTTTTCTAGTATTGCTTATTTTTTTGGATGCATTGCACTAAGGGGGAGATTGAATCCTTCATCCTTGGGTGACTTAGAGGGGTTTTCACCTTTGGATATGTCCTTTATTTTTACTATTTTAGGATCGAAAAGAGCCACAATGTGGTTTTCACTTAAAGATCTACATGTTATTCTCAAGTCGCCAATTTTATGACTGAAGGATTCAATCGTCTCCCCATAGTACGCCTGTGTGTCAAGCTCTATATCAAATTCTTCTTTGTGATCCCCAAATGGTAAGTTGTTGTGGAGTCCCATGAATTCTAAGATTGCTTCATCATTTTTGAATATATCTAAAATTGGTGGTACTCGTTGGTCCTAGTCAATGAGTTGGGGTATACTAGGCTTAATTCAGTGGTTTGGCCATTTGGGTTGAAAGATCTTGTGGATATCATAAAGAGAGAGTTATCCTCACATAAGTTAGCAACATCAAGGGTGAAGTTATCCAGGGTAGTATCATGTGATGTGGATAGCCAAGAGGAAGCCTCAACTCATTTATTAGAAGTAATTTTTCCAAGAAGGGTAACCTTACTATAGTACATCCTAATGAGGGCTTGCAGAGACCTCATATATCTTATAAATTTGATACTTGATACTTTATATTTGGCTAAAAATTGATAATGTTATCTTTTATATACTTCATTTATGAACTTAATTATGCATGAAGACTTAGAATTTGAATGCTTTTATATAAATTCTTATTTTCTTTGAATGAGTGATTAAATGGCATTTAATTTTGTGATTGTTTCATTATTATGTATATTTAACTCATGAATGGAAGAGCATTTATTGATTAGATGAAGCGATAATCATTTTTCTATTCAAAAGAGATTGGCGGCTAACCTATCATGACTCAATAGCTTCAACCAAGTGACTTGTCAGCTAAACAAAATTTCTAGCCAAACATGCATTCCACCTTTGTAGTTCTTCTTGACATCAACTGAAGATGATTTCAATATTTTCATTATTGTTCTTCCTATGCTCCAAAATTTCTTTAATAATTTGGAGTTAGCTTGATTTCCCACTTTTCGTTGCTTTTCAAATAAGAGAGGATATATATATCCAGTCTCAAGTTAGTTAGGTAGTAGAATGTATTAGTTTCTAATTTCAAGTAGATTACATTTCTTAGTTCTTCGCTGAATATTTTGTACTTCTCCCCTCTTTTGGAAAAATTGATGAAATAAAAAGAAGTTGATTCATTTCTGTTGTTAGATCCCTCTAGAGGTAGAGTAGGGCCCACTCTTCTAAAGGAAGGTGATCTCGTTAGTTAATATTTCATCTTTAGTCTTGTTTCAAAGTTGGAATTCATATAATGCTAGAGTAAATCTTAAACCTAGGACTGCATTATTATAGTCTTTGATTCCATTACTGTGTTGATTAATTAGAATTCCTTCTGCTTTAATTTAGTTCACTTTCTAGTTCATAATATTGTAGATAAAATAGTTAATTTATAATTGAAAAATAATTATGTTCTTAATGGAATATGCACAAAGAAGGGGTTATTACTTGTCAAATTGAATGTATGAGGAATGGAGTAGTTTTCTTTTGAATTAGGAATAAGCAAATAATTAGATTTCAATTCTGTTGATTAGTTAGATTCAAATTCAAGTAAAGGTTAGATTCTCATTTTTTGCAAGTTAGATTAAGTTTAATCATACATTCCTCACGATTTGATTCAACTTGGAATATGACTTACCTCTACACATTTTCTGTTCTAAAATGATTTTTTTTTTCATTTAGAAGCTTTTAGAATAAGGTTGAGTAAGAAAGAAGTTAGAATAATAGCATAGATACACTTTCGATAAGGAAGGAACAACTCCAAACCGCTCCTAAGAAAGCAAACCAAACAACAAACCCCCCCAAAAACCAATCCAACTCTTATCGCAGATAGCTTTAGACACCCCCGGGTTGATAATTAAAGATTAAATGATTAGGGAATTGTGACAGAAATGACACCTATCCATCACATCCTAAACCTAGATTCTTTAGATGTCTCTCAAGAACCCTTTGTTCTAGCAAACCATTGTCATTTTATCCCAACTTTTCATTCTTGTTGTACCCCATTCCCATCATTAGCTGTAAACCTTTATTATCATATTCCATGGGAAGAACGGGCATGGGTTGGTTGTCTTGATAAATCAATTTAGATACATCTTCCTCATTGACATCCTCTTTGTTCAAGTCTCTCCACTTAGTGAAGGTGGTAGATGCCAGTTTCAATGTTTCAACTACTTTGTTGATAGGTTGGGGTTTCCCACGAGATTTGGGCTAAAGAGGTAGCTCTCTCAACAAAAAAGTGTCCTTCAACTTATATTCCCCATAACCATCATCCTTGATGTCGAGTATGTTTTGGACAATGGGTGTTTTGGATTATGAAGTTAATGCAAGGGAAGATGGGTCAACAAATGAGGAAGAGGATGTAGGGACTTCATCATTCTTAGGCATCTAGGGGATCTTGTAGAAATTATCCTCAAGGTTCTTGCAATAGTAGAAAGGATCAGGATCTCCATGGATGGTAACTTCTTTATCCTCAAAAGGAAACTTGACACATTGGTGATTGGTAGAAGCTATAGCTTGCATGGTATGTATCCATGGTCGACCAAGCAATATGTTTTAGGGGAGGTCAAGATTTAGCACTTGGCATGTAGTTTTAGTAATGGCAAGTCCCACTTGGATAGGTAGGATGATGATTCCTTTCGACACTTGTACTTGATCATCATATGCCCTTATGGTTGTTGTCTTTGTCTTCTTAATAGCATCCTCTGAATAACCCAAGTTTTTGACCAACTAAAGGGTGCAAATGTTTAGACAAACACCTCTATCTACTAGTTCTTGTATATTGGTTGGGGTTTATATTACAAGGGTTTAGGGTTTTATGTTATTTAGATGAGTCTTAGCATATTTTCCTTCCTTCTTAATCCTTGTTCTTTTGGTCTAATTTCCCGTTGACCTGCTGCGGTCAGTTTTCGATCATTTAAAAATAACCAGAGTCTTTGAAACTCATGTTTTGATTAGTCCCTTATGTCTAGGGTTACCGTCTCATGCCCATATTGAAGTATTTTCCTCATGGTATTATTCTCATATGGTTGAGTTGTCCTAAGTCTTTATCGTGGGTTGGATCTTATGTCTATCTACCTCATGGTCCTAGTTAGTTCCCCTTTTTAAAACAGCTTGTGAGAATGTGCAATATTTTCCCACTTAAGTTTGTGCCCACTGCTTGGCATATCATCCATCGTGCATAGCCTTGTGGCCACTAGGCTTATATTGACGATAAGTGATGGATCATACTTCCATGTATCACTACTTTGTTTGCATCACAAATAGGTATAAGGCCTCAAGTTTCATACTAGTGATGCACAATATGAAGTTTTCTACCTTGTATTGTTGATCACCCTAATGCTTCAAGCTTCGAATCAATGATACGTGATAACACTATAGTCCTTTGTATTGCTGGATCATCATACATTGCACATTGTTGCTTGCCCTCCATTTCCATATTGGCAATGAGCGATGAAGTTTATGGTTCTAATAATACATCGCTGATCCATCTTTGTTCAAGTAGCTACCAAGAGAGATGCCTATGCAACCATTGATTTTTCTACTAAGGCACGTGGCTAAAATCTCGAACCCTTGCTAAGTTTCTTCCATTTCTAGTGTGATTCAACTATTAAGAATGAATTAGTGATGAGTGATGGATGACACTAATACATGTTCTCATTGTTGGGGTCCAAGGCATCACTAGAAGTTTTTTCTAAAGGGATTCCCTTTCAGCGACAAGTGATAGAATAAGCATAAATTCAAGGGAGGACAACATGATCTAATGGCTAGGATCTCATCGCATATGTTGTTCATATCACTGATGGCATACACAAAGGAAAAGGAGTATCAACGATGAGTGATGTGAGGATTAAGACTTACACCCATCGCGTTACCTCAAAGCATCATGGTTATAAATAGTGACATGGGGAACACTTTAGTGATGAGTGATGGAGGAGTTAAGGGATATTTGAAGGAATATTCTTCTCATTGCTAGGCATGAAAGCATCGTGGATCCATTCGAAAAGGCTAAGGATGAAATAGCAATGAGTGATGGCTTTGAAGTAAAAGGTGATAAAGACAAAAGGGGCATCACTGAAAGAAAAAAGAGAAAGCATGAGGATAAAGGAGAACCATTGATTGAGTTGTAAATCAACTGCATCATTGGCTGAAATTCAAAACTAAATGGATAATTGTCAGAGACGTTCCTGTTCGCTCATGCGAACTATCTTTCACCATTAACAGAAAATCTAGTTGCTTGCAGGCCATTAAAAGAGTAAATTGATCATTCTTCAACATTTCCATGAGGATTTAGGAGTAGAAAAGAGAAGAGTTTTAGGTGAAGAAAATTTGGAGAACAAACTGTTGGTTGTCCCGGGCTCGGTGTATGTAGACAAAATTTTGGAAGCACATGGATAAAGTGTTGCAACAACTAAAAGGTGCCTTTTGGAAGGGGGGAAAAATCTTCATCAAAAAATGCAAATGGTTTTTGTCCCACGTGATGTTTTCCCTCCTTTGAGTTGCAAATATAATTGC
>VDFB02358134.1:168183458-168271694 GCA_007258455.2 Sequoia sempervirens | reverse complement strand
ATGAGTTATCATCACATTCTAGTTTGACATTTTACACACATTGAAACTTTTGCAATGCATAATAGAGGCTCTGCATTGATACAAAAATTCAATTCTACATTAATGTGAATACAACTTTGACATGGTATGGTAAGATTTGGTTATTTTGGATTCATTTAAGGTTCTTAATTGCTTATTTAATTGAATTCATGCTTTCATTTCACATTTCATGAGTAATGGGTTTAGGGATTCTTAACCTTGTTTGAATTAGTTTAATTCATTTTCTTTTCGTATGCTTCATTCCTCCCTTACGACATTTGGCATGCCTGGTGGGACCTTGGTCTTTGATATTAACATTTTCATAAGTTTATTTGAGCAATTGCAAGTTCTAGAACACTCACGCCTTTTCCTAAAATTCTATTGATAATTTTCACACAAAATTTCTAGAACTTTTTTGTAGTTCCTTTCACCTTCTTGTCGCAGTTGCACTTTTTTCAACCGCAATTGCACAAAATAGGAGTGCTATTGAATTTTTCAACCGCTATTGTCTTGCAGGTTTCTAACACACTTGATTTTGATAGGGTCGCTATTGCACTTTTTTGGACCACTATCGCCTGACATTACCTCTATTGTTGAAGATAGAAAGACCACTATTGCCTGAAATACTAATGTTATTGCTCTGTTTCTTTCTGTTTTAAATCTGCAAGTAGTTTTTCTGATTTCTAACTCT
Source organism: Sequoia sempervirens (assembly GCA_007258455.2). Classification (NCBI taxonomy): domain Eukaryota; kingdom Viridiplantae; phylum Streptophyta; class Pinopsida; order Cupressales; family Cupressaceae; genus Sequoia; species Sequoia sempervirens. The sequence continues at coordinate 168,270,985 of VDFB02358134.1, read as the reverse complement.
AATGTTTAACTATTTGGGGTTTTGAGAGATCTCTAACATTGATTGTGCATCCCTTGCAGGAGTATAACACATTTTTCCATGAGAACAACTAACAGTTTCATTGTAGGATTGGCGAACGGTCCAAGGACACTTCAATTTTAAAAATGAACTTTCAAAGCTTTCTTAGTTTAAAGAATATTTCAATTTGGTGTTGTAAAACTGAAACCGCAACCTGCACACTTCAAATTGGTGTTCTTAAAACAAAAATTTTAAAGCTTTCTTAGTTTAAAGAATCTTTCAATTTGGTGTTTTAAAAATGAACCAACAACTTGCACAATTCAAATTGGTATTTTTAAAATTGAACCTAAAATCTTTCTTAGTTAGAACATAGTTCAATTGGTGTTGTTAAAATTGAACAAGGAAAAAGCTCACACTTCACTTTGGTGCTTGTAAAATTGAATGTTCTTTCTTTTGACCAAAACCTTTCATTTTGTTGATGAACAAACACTTTTCCTTTTTTGACCACATTTAGATGAACAAGGCCATTAGAAACACTCAAAATTGGTGCTTAAAAATTGAACAAATCCATTTTGATTTGCAAATTGCTATATTTGACTAAAGTATCAAATTCTTGTGATTTAGTACACATAAAAAATGAATTGATATATTCTCACTTCATAATTAGGATTAAAAATTGAATTGCTATGGAGTGTATGCTGTGTTTTCCGTGCTTCGAAAACCAAGTGTGTATCCTCTCCCCTCACGTCTTTTAATGATCTTGGGTGAGGAAAAGCACTTTGGGTTTTGCATTTGTTTTATTTCAAGTGTTACCTTTAGATTGAGCCTACCTTTGAGACACATCTTGCACTGGACAACTCAAGGTGAATCAAAGCAATTTTTCCCTTAGGTCACAGCTAAATGACAAAACCAAATCGTCAATTACTTGGTCAAAAGTGTCGTTCAGAACAAGGAGGTAACTTTAGGTATATAGAGCCCCTAGTAGGAGTGGTTAAAGCTTTTAGTATCTTGTTGGATGTTATCCGGGTGTTGGATCCCCTAAGTAGTGACTAAGAACATTGTAGGAGAGGCCACCCTTATTTCCAAAAAACTCTTTGAAAGTGGTGCATCAGAATTTACTTTCGAGAAGTTACTTACCAGGTTTGATTTATGGTTGAGACATAATACTCTACATAAGTTTCATGTAAAATCATCCCTTTAGGGCATGAGGTAAGCTCACCTAAAAAAGCGTGCCTATCTCTAGGTTCTAATGATTGTCTTCAGTGAACTTGCCAAAAAAAATCCATTATCTTGGACATTAAATACTTTGCCTGATTTAAAAAGAACACAACAAAAGAAACATTGAACTTGGTTTTCAAAATTTCAAACCCTTTGGACTTAGTGTGAATACCTTTGAAAATAACCTTATATTTTCACTCCTTAAGGATGTCTTAAACAAATATCTCTAAAGGCTTTTGAATATTTAGGATTACATTTCAAGCCACATTAAATCCAAAGTCAACTTTGGGAACTATGGCTTTAGTATCTTGATTTTCACAACTTTGGGCTTTGTGGAAAGAAACTTGCTTAAGCTATAGACATTTAGGCCAAAAAAAGTGTATGTGGTAAAATGCTTTGTCAATCCATACATTTTTTGTTGTACCACTTGTCATATCTTAGACATAGAAATCTTAAAAAAAAACCAGTTCAAACAAACTTGCAAACATTTGGAGAGAACCTTTCAGAAATTGGAAACAAATTGATCAAAAGCCACTATTGCAGAGATTTTTCCACTTTTGACCTAAATATAGCTATAGTTGATGTAAAGCATGTCACTATTGCTCTCTAGTTTATGACAATCACTATCAAAACTTTACCACTTTTGCAAAATAGAACCATAGTTGACCTGAACATTTCCGCTATTGATCTAAATATTATTGCCATTAACCTATTTTTCAGCTGTAGTTGACTTAAAGGTTGCCGCTTTTGACAAATCTATTGCTATTGCCTTCACTATTTCACTAGTCAGAAAAATTGCAACAAAGGCCACTTTTGATCAAACCTGCCATAGTTGTCCTAAAATTTCAGCCACTATTGATCTAAACAGGATCACTTCTATCAAATTTACTGCTATTGTTTTCTCTTTTACCAATCACAACTTGAAATAGAGACCGCTCTTGCTCTAAGTTTGATAGTACTTGTTCTACATTTCAACCACTACTGTTCTAAAGATTGCCACTATTGCCCTATTTTCTGGTGCAAATCAAAGATTGATCCAAAACTGGATACTCTTTCATCTTTTGAGAACAAAATAGTTAGATCTCCAAAACACATCATATCTACATCATTCCATATCCATTTGCAAAAATCAAACACAACAACCTAGTTTTAGGATTCAAAATCAAAACACAACTTGGATTGTTCCTTTGCTCTCGATTTCTAAGATATTAACATTTGCTTGCACCTCAAGGCTAGTTGAAGTAGATCTTCAAACATATCCTCTAGAAAAAAATGGAGTAAAATATCAGTCTAAGTTTTCTACACTTTGAGTCCCAAAATTAGCATCATCTCCAAAACATCCACCAAACATCATTCATACTTTAGGGTCTTAAGTATTACCAAAACCATAGCAGACCATCAACACCTTTTTCCAAAGGGTTTTATTTTACATCATCGTCATTTCATCATTCTTCTAAATAGAAAAAGTTCAAACATCAAGAAAAAATATTGCACTTTATGACCATTTGGCATCCTACTGCTCTTGTTCAACAACCAGATCTTACTACTATTATACAACCAAATTTCACAGAGTTGAAGGTGAGAAATTGGAAATTATTAGTAGTTTGAGAAGTTTCATGTTCGAGGAAAAGGAAACACTAAGTGGAGAAACATGACTACTATTCTAGACAAAGAGGAATGGAAAGCTGATCTTGCAATCAGAAGATCGATATTACCACCTCCTGCGTGGCAATAGATAATCCTAACTTGGAAAACACCATTCTTTTAAAAAAAAAATCCCAAAAAAAACACCATTTCATTCCATAGTTAGTGACCACCAAAATTTCCCAAGGTCTTGGAACTTGTTTATGACAACCACGAGATCTCAACATAGAAAAAAGATGGAAGCCAACAAGAGTATCTCAAGTGCACCAAAGACCAACATCACTAATAAGGAAACCAACCCATGGGGTTATAAATGAAGTGACCTTACAAATCCTCAAAATTAATCCTCAGTCAAGGCAACACAAGACCAACCACCAAGTTATGAAGAAGTACTCAGACACGAAAACATGATTGATAGTCAAAATCAACTTCCAAATCTCAATAACGTGATCATAGAAGAATAGGATAGTGATAAGGAACTCACTGACTATTAGAATACTCCAAAAATCTAAAGATGCAAAAGCTTTATGGAAAAGATGCTTGGGAAGAATGCAAACTCATATTTCCTCACACTAGCAAAAAGTGGTGCAAAATTACCCATTGACTTCAACGTAGACATCCTAAAAGATCCAAATCTTATTCCATTAGGAGATAAAATGGTGGTTAGACAAATTCCAAAACCAACCACGAATCCCAACATACCACCATTTTTTTCACAAACCAATGATCAAACACAACCCATGGATAATCCATTGTTTAGACCACCATCCCAAATTGAACAAGCATTTGTGGCACACTAGTATCAAGAAATTGAAACCCAAAACATGCCACAACATAATACTATGCAAAACATGGGAAACATTCCAATGGACCAATAAGGTGGTAAGCCATCACAAGGGCAATACATGCCACAACACACTTCATAAATTGACCCTTCCAACAACGTACAAAATCAACAAGGGAAATTATTGTAACATCAACCACAACAAGGTGTACCATCAATGAAATACCTAGGTACCCTTCAACACAATCAACCACAACAAGGTGTACCATCCAAAAACTACCCAGGTACCCTTCAACACAATCAACCACAACAAGGTGTACCATCAACGAACTAGCTAAGTAACCTTTGACAACATCGACCACAACAAGGTGTACCATCAACGCAATACCTAGGTACCCTTCAACACAATCAACCACAACAAGGTGTACCATCAATGCAATACCAAGGTAACCTTAAACACAATCTGCAACAACAAGGTATACCATCAATGCAATACCAAGGTAACCTTCAACAAAATCAACCACAACAAGGTGTAGCATCAACGCAATACCAAGGTAACCTTCAACACAATCAACCACAACTAGGTATACCATCAACACAATACCAAGGTAACTTTCAACAAAAATCACAACAAGGTATACAATCAACATAACATCAAGGTAGCCTTCAAAAATATTCACAACAACATGGTTTACAACAAATGAACTATCAAAGTACACCCCAAACTCAACAACACTTTGTTCAACAAACCCAAAATAAAAATCCTCAACAACAACCAAGGAGGACCACAAAATCAGTACTAAGGAACACCTCAAAGTCAACATTAGGGTACACAATAAGGACCCAACCTACATTATACACAACAAGGACCTAACATACCTTATACACATCATGGTCCTCAAGGTCCCATGACTACACAATATCTAGTTTACGACCAAAAAAATGTCACAGGACAACATATCTATAATACACAAAATCCTCAAGCAAGCACACCAAACAATGACATAAATGTGCAACTTCAAACACCCAATCAAAGGATATCGGATATAAAAATTGGAAAGCCAAAGAAGAGTTATGCTCTCCAAGACATTTGTCCATATTCATTTGAACAAAATTTATCAATGGTACCTTTCCCCAAAGGCTTCGAAATATCAAAATTTGACAAGTGTAGGGGTAAAGGAGATCCAATTGAATATGTACGTGAGAATTCAATATCTTGCATGAAACTAAAACGAAATGACACCTACTTGATGAGAATTTTTTCATGGAGTCTCAGTGGGTCGGCTATAGATTGGTTTTCTTGTTTATCGCCAGGTATCAAAACAGTTGATGAATTGTCATATAAGTTTTTCAACCATTTCTCATATAACATAGAAAAGAGCATTACGATCATTGATCTCTATAAAATAATAGAGAGTCAAGGTGAATCATTTGCCTTGTACCTACAAATATGGAGATATAAAGTGAGAAAAATTAAGTGGCCTATTCCAAAGAAACAACTCGTCGATGTAAATTAAATTAAATAACATATATCATTTCCCGCTCCTCTCTCCCGCTCCTCTAGTTTGAATTGACTGTGTGTATGGTCGACTGCGCATCAAGGGTACCCCTCGGTCCCCCTCCCCTATCCCCTTCTATCTAGATTCTCCCTACAACACATGTGGCGCCATCCTCGGGGCCCTCTCATGTGTTGTCTACATCTAGGGATCCCATGATTCTTGTCTTGCCTGCTATTGAGGTACTAATGCTCCCTGTTACTCTATTGTCTAAGGGTTGGAAAGATGTGTTGACGTACAAGAACCCGACTCCTGAAGGTTCTCTTCCTTGTCCAAGTGTAGAGATATCTGTCTCAGGTAACGAGTTCTCCATTCCTGAAGCTATTATCAACATGATAGTTTCTTCCATGGAGTTCATGGTGGTGGGTAAGTTTCTTTCCTTCCGGCCCTCTGTGGATATGCTTAGAAGGTGGGTTGTTGTGAAATGGTACCTGAAGGGTAGTGTTGGTGTCTGCACCATGGCTAGTGGTCTTTTCCTCTTCAAGTTTACGACTGAGGAAGATTTGATCTATGTGCTCTCATCAGGACCATGGGTCTATGGGAAGCATGGGTTGTCTTTATGTTGTTGGAAACTGGGTTTCAATCCTGATGTCAATCTCTGCAAGTCGACACCTGTTTGGGTTTGTCTACCCGGTCTTCCTCTAGAGTACTGGGATGACTCTACCTTTCAGTGCATCGAGGACTCTTTTGGCTAGTTCATCACCTCAGACTCTATCACCAAATCCATGTACAGGTTAGTTTTTGCTTGCTTTTGCATCAACATTGATGTCAATAAGACCTTACCCAACTTTGTGAAGCTATGTTCTATTTTTGGATCTTGGATTCAACCTGTTTGCTATGAGAATGCTATGATATACTGTCAAAAATGTGCTAAATCAGGCCACCTTATCACAGATTGCAAATCCTTGGTTAGGCATGACCCCAGTCCCAACACTCCTTCAACAAAGATTCCCTTTGATGTCTTCCCCTTTGAATAAGATCTTCTTAGGGCTATTGAGTCCCCGACTAAGCCTATGTTTGATGACCTTGTGATTCCAGTGTTGTTTGAGGATTTGGCTTCCTCTAGTTTTTCCCTAAGACTCAATGGTTCCCTTCCTAGCAGTGCTCAAGACTCTACAGTTTCTGTGGAGAAGCCTCTCTCTCCATTAAATTTGGGTGTTTAGAAAGTTGAAATCCAGGATGAAGTAGGGAAGAAAGAATCACCCTATCCAGAATAGGTAGAGAAGATTGTGGTACCTCAGGTGTAAAATATTGAAGAAGAGTTTTGGTCAACTCTTAAGAAGAAGGGTAAACAAAAGAAAGCTAATGTGGGTGGTGATTCCAAACGTGGTAGACCTAATCAATGACTGACTAGGAACAAAGAGACAACAAAAGAAATAACGATAGGTAAACAGAGGACATTGGAGGTTTCCTCAAAGAAAAAATCTAAATGCAAGTCCTATCTTGGAATGTTGGAGGGCTAAATAGCCCCCATAAGCAGTTGGCTTTGAAAAATTGTGTTCTGGAACATAAGGTTGATATATTACTCCTTCAAGAAACTAAGATGAAGAAAACCAATTTTGAACCCATCGCCAAGTATATTTGGCCAAACGCTCTCTTTGCTTGTTGTGATGCGGATGGGGTGTCTGGTGGTTTGTTTGTTTTGTGGAATTCCACTCGGATTTTTGGCTCTGAACTGTTCCAATGCAGGAATAGCCTAGGTATAAAGTTCTCCAATGTGGGGGGTTCTTGGTTTTTGATAAATGTTTATGCTCCCAATATTAGGAATGTGAGGAAATCCCGATGGAAGGATATTTCTAATTGGATTTTGGATAACAAGGATGGCCATTGGCTAGTGGTTAGGGATTTTAACTCTCCCCTTTACCCCTCGAAGAAGAGTGGGGTTTTGATTGATTATTATGACAATATGTTTGATTTGGCCGACTTTCTGAATTGTACTGACCTGGTTGATATTGGCCTACAGGGCTAGTCATTTACCTGGTCTAATCAACGCCTTGGGGCTGATTTGATCTAGGTTCGCCTTGATAGATTCCTTTTTTCTCCCAATTGGACTGCACTTCTTAATGCTAATTTACTGGCTCTCCCTATGACAATTTTTTACCACAATCCTTTACTGTTACTCCCAACTAACCACTTTGTTGTTGGTTTGTTCCTTTTTTGGTTTGAAATCATGTGGAATTCCCATACGAACTTCAGGAACAAGGTTGCTACTTGGTGGAATATCCCGGTGCACGACTCCCCTATGTTCAGGCTCTCTCAAAGACTTAAACATATCAAAAATATGGTTAGAGGGTGGAATAAGTGTGTTTTTGGAGATGTGTTCCATCAAAAATGGATCTTGGTTGTTAAAATTGGAGAGTTACAAAAAAATAATGGAGGAAGGTGATAACAGTATTTTGACAGGCCAATAGGAGAAGGAAGAGAGATTGGAATGGGAGAAAATATTAAAGAAGGAAGAGGTTTTCTAGAAGAAAAAGTCCAGAATACAATGACTGGCTGAGGGGGACCGGAACAAATCTTTCTTCCATGTGTTTGCTCTCAAACATAGAAAAAGGAATCAGATAAAAAAATTGAAAAATGAGGTAGTGGATGAAGTTTCTAATCCCATACAGATTGGTCGATTAGCTGCTAATCACTTCCAACAAGCTTACTAGCTTCCTTTGGAGGCTCCTGCCCCTAGGTTGGTTGATCTACTATTGGAACCTCTTCCTACTCCTATTTCCCATGAGGATAATGTTTGTATTTTAAGGGCAGTTTCTTCTGAGGAGGTTTAGTCTGCTGTGTTTAGTATGGGAGCCTATAAAGCCCCCGGGCCTGATGGTTTGTCCCCAACTTTCTTCCAAACCTTTTGGGGGATTGTGGGGAGGGACCTTACTCTTGCTACTAGGAATTTTTTCAACTCTGGTAAATTGCTTAAACAACTAAACCACACCTTCATAGCTTTGGTCCCCAAATCTGAGGACCCTCTAACCATGTTAGATTTTCATCCTATTAGTCTATGCAATACTGTTTATAAGATCTCCAAAATATTGGTGAACTACTTGAAACGCCTCCTGGAGAAAATTATTGGTCCTAGTCAAAAAGGTTTTGTTCTTGGCCGCCATATATTGGATGCTTCTTTATCCACCCATGAAACTCTTCACTCTATGGATAGGTGTAACAATTGTAGCATGGTATTTAAGCTTGAAATTTCCAAAGCTTATGATAAAGTCCTATGGAACTTTCTCCCCAATTTCCTTGATAAGTTTGGATTTAATAAAAAATATCAATATCATTATGGAATGTGTCTCCATGGTGAAGTATTCAGTTGTGGTTAATGGTGTGTCCCAAGGTTTCTTTGAGGTTGGGAGGGGAATCAGATAGGGAGACCCCCTGTCCCCTTATTTGTTCATTATGGTGGTTGATGTGCTGAGTAGGAATGTAGCGAGTATGTTGTCAGAGGGCTCCATCAAGCGTGTCAAACTGACCTTCACCCTTGACTCCATTACTATTCAACAATTTGTGGATGATACTATGCTATTTGGGAAAGCTTTGATGGTGGAAGCTAGAAAGTGGAAAAGTTGCCTTAATCTCTATGTGGCTTGTTCTGGTCAATGCATCAATTCTAATAAAAGCATGATCTATTTATTTCACTGCACTCTTGGTCTACATGATCGTGTGACTATAGTGTTAGGTTGTGTGAGTGCCACTCTTCCTTCAGTTTACCTTGGCCTTCCCCTAACTGTTAAGGAAGTTACTCCCAACTTCTAGAACATTTTTCTTGAAAGGGTTTAGAGGAAGCTTGCTCTAGGTGGAAAGGATCTCTCCTAAGTCATGCGGGCAAGTTGCAACTCCTCACTGCTACTCTCCAAGGAATACCTATTTATTTTTTGTCCATTTTCAAAATTCCTAGTAAAATTACTAAGAAGTTTGAGAAGATTCAAAGATTCTTTTTATGGTCTTGCACAGAGGATAAAAAGATGTTGCTTGTCAGTTGGGAGAAGGTTTTCCTTCCCAAGCTTAGAGGGGGGGCTGGGCATTAATAAATTCCTTTCTTCCAACAAAGCTTTGATTGCTAAAGTGGGGTGGGTCCAGTTAAGGGATAAAAAGTACTGGTGTAGAATAATGAAAGCCAAATACCTATGCAACTGTCTCCTAATCAAATTTATTGAGAATGATCATCCCCATGGGTCTCTAGCTTGGAATAGTATTTGCAAAATGAAGAAGCTTCTACTATCTGGCTTGAGATGGAAGCTTAGCAGAGGTAGTAAGATCTACTTTTGTGATGATTCTTGGCTCTTGGACTCCCCCTTGGCCTATTCAGAGTTCAAAAATCTAATGGAACCTACAACTCGGTTCTTTGGTAGGAACGTGTGTAACTACATTCATGGATTGCAGGGTGTTAGGAGTTGGAAAGATATTGGCTCCTGTGGCCTTCTTTCTCCTAACCTAAACTATTTGGCTTATTCCTTATAGGTCTTACTCTCTTAATACAAAATACCTCTATCAGATGTGGAAGATGATTTCTTTTGGGCCTTGGATAGTAAGGGTGATTTGACTGTCAGGACGGCTTACGATTTGCTGTCAAACAAGGGCCTATAGAGTAAGTTTTGGAAAAAGGTTTGGATCCGTCACTTGATACCTAAAATTAACTTCTTTTGGTGGACATCCTACCACAGCAGGATCCTAACCCAAGATAATCTAAGGAAGAGGGGATTCCAGATCTTGAATAGGTGCTTGTTGTGCAAAAATAACAAAGAAACTATGGATCATATGCTACTGCACTATCCTTTTGCTGCTGGTGTCTAGGACCTTGCTTTTCAAAAGTTGGAGACACACTAGACCTTGAATAAATATTTGGTTTCCTTTGTGGAGAGGTGGATTGGTCCTTTTCGACACCCTCTTCCCATGGAAATTTGGAGGAAAATTCCCCCCATCATCTACTGGTGCATCTGGAAGGAAAGGAACAATAGGGTTTTTAGAGGCATTGAGAAGAGTCCAAAGGAAGTGTTTGGTTGCAAGTCAAGACTTATATCTAAAAGTCTCTCTTTGCTTAAGTGGAAACCACCAGAAACTGTCCTAGTTGATTGGGAGATCAAGATGGCTAAATCCTAGAAAATTGTGCTTGGTAATGATTCCTTTGATAATTCCAAATCCCTTGCTAGGAAAAACACCTTTTGGAAACCTCTGGATGTGGGTTGGTTTAAACTAAATTTTGATGGTGCAGCCAAGGGGAACCTTGGTCTAGACAATATTGGTAGTCTTATAAGGGACTACCAGGGAAACTTGGTTGCTGGGTATGTTGGAGGTATAGGTATTCACTCTTCTATGGTGGTGGAGTCTTGGGTGATTCTCAAGGGCACCAAGATTGTTGTCACTCTAGGTATTAAGAATTTGGAAATTGAGGGGGATTCTAAAAATGTGATAGACTCTATTAATTTGGGTCATCTGCTTGGTTGGAACTTAAGGGATATTCTTTTGGATATTAATATTTTAATCTCAAAATTTGAAAGGTGTCACCTGACTCATATCTTTAGGGAAGGTAACCAGGTGGCCGATGACTTTGCCAACTTGGGGTCCACCTGGCAGATTTGAAAATGTTGGAAAAATATAGATGTACTACTGGCATCTATTCAAAGGTTAATCCTCTTGGAGTGGAGGAATTACTCTATTAATAATGGTTAATCTGACTATCTTTTTTAGGTACATGTGGCACTCCTTGACGGATCATTGGAGGGTTTGGTCTTGGACAGGTAAGATGACTGAGCTCAAGTGGGTGGCCACGTGGGTGTTTTATCTCATAATCATGTTTGGTGGGGCCTCTACCCTTTACAGGCTACCTTTCCAATGGTACAACATATCCTATCAAATCTCGTGGAATTCATGTAAAATGATGTACTTCGCTAGCTTATTTAATAATTCGAATTTAAGGAATCTCTTGATTCACCTTAGATTTTATTTGATGTACTTGAAAATTTCAAATCTTTCCCTCGCATTCAAATGGATTTGGGGATCATGTAACCTCTTTAAGTTGGTTAACACTATGGATTTAAATCCAGATTCCATTATTATTCTTTATTGTTTTAATTTTGGGTTCCTTTGTGATGATTATGGGCCAGCGATGTTGTTATCATCGAGAGTGACCGTTGAAGCGTGTAAACATCTTTCTGCCTTTATTACACCTTTTCATCCTAGCTGGTGGTGTAAAAATTATTTAAGTAACGGTAATCTCTTCGGCAAACTATCTATTTTCAGGCATCCTTTTTGTTATTTTGGCTACTATGTGCTGTGGGTCACGATGGGAGGAGATAGAGTTAGGACTGAGCTAGATAATTGTGAGGAGTTTTGCATGGACCCCCTGGCTTGGCATATTTGTTCAAAAGGAGGTCTTGTGCCACTTTTGGAGAGTCTTGTGGGCCATGACAAGGTGTTGTCAGCCCGATTTTCTGGTTTATGGAAGGAAAGGCGGGTCACCATGGGTGGCATATATTTCAAAGTGGATGAAGATGTGATTGGTAAGGATACTAGCCTTTCCTGTGAGGGTACGAAGTATACAAAACACACCAAAACACAAGATTTGGTGAGTTTGAATGTGTTCTTCAAGGGCAATGAGAATCCAGTGAAAAAGTAGTCAGGTTTCGACTGCGAAGCACTGCCTAAACCCTAGGATAAGGTTTGCCTTTCCATCATGAAATATGTTACCCTTGAGGGTAGATTCAAGGTATTTTATTTTTACCACTTATCATTGTTAAATCACTTAAGGCACAAGATGTTACTGAGCTTCCCTTTATTTTTGCTTTCTTCTATGGAAAGTTCCATCAAAGAGTCCCATGAGATTTCCGCTCTTAATCCTAATTCTCTGCCTCCCTTATCGCTGCATCAAGGCCTTATCTATAGGCTCTACCAATTTCATTTAGCTTTGTTCTCCCCCCAAAATCATCTCGGCTGTGTGAGTGGAAGAGTTGGAACCCCTAGAAATTAACCCATAAAACCTACCCCCTACTGTTTTAGGGGCTCGAAGAGAAAATCTACCATCCCTGAAAAATGATCTTGGTATTGAGGCTTTAGCCACTTCTCCCTCGAAGAAGAAGAAAAATGTGGTGGGATTGGTCTAGTTGAGTGCATTGACTGGCCTTTATGAGCTGAAACACAAGAAGTTCAAAAGACTAACTACTAAGAAGAAAGGGAAAAATGTGCCTCTACTCCTGAGGGTTCTTCCAGTCATTGAGAGCGACAGTAAAAGTGCCGAGGAAAAATATTCTAAGGGAGATACTGTGGTGGGTGCTAGCTTTGAGATGGGGATGAAATAGATAAGTGTGAGAAGATCCAATAGGTTGGTGAAACACAAGAAAGGCCCCCCTGTGGATGATATCTCCAGTGACTCGGTGCAGACTGGCGGCAAAATTGAAGGCATTATAGTTACCGAGAAGGTGAAGGATAAAGGTCCTATAGAAGACCCTAGTAATTTCTCTGATATGAAAAAAATGCTTAGGGAAGACTACCAATTCCTTGGATACTAGGGCTGGTGTTGATGTGGATATCCAAAGCAAGGAAGGCAAGGTGGATGAGCTCGGTGTGCTGCAGGAGTGGGTTGCAAAGTTGGATTGTAAATTCAATGGCCTGGATCGGTTCACTATCAAAATGATTCATAGGTTGGCTGTCACTCTCTCAGATGTTTTCAAAGAGGAAATGGACAAGAACACCATGGATGAAGGCCCCAATTGGATCAGGATGATGTGTTAAATCGTCTAGTCTATAAATGGGAGAGTGTGGACAATTAGTGGCCAGGTATGTGTTGTGCTGTCTCTACTATTTCTTGGTTATGTCTGTCTCTTTATTCTACTGTTACTGAAAGTATTTTTTGATGTTTAATGGTTTGGTTCCTTTTTGGCCCTTTGGGCTTGATGTGTAAAGGGTACAACACCCTGTAAATGCTACTTATATAATCCAAAGCAAGTTGTCGATGTCTTTATCTCCAACATACATGTAGATATGAATTACAACCTCACAGTGTTATGCCCAAGCAATTTCGAGGAAACTATTGAAAAGGTAATACTTATCGAAAGAGCCCTTATTGCAAGAGGAGTAATCAAACTTTACAACCTAGGGGATCAACCCTCTACTTCAAGTGACAAACCCAAGCTATGGGCTAAAAATAAGAATGTAACCAATGATGGAGTAGTTGATGCTAAGGTTGTACATAACGTGCAAACTCCCAATGTGCCACAAAATCATTTTCAAACAACATAACAAGGTTATGCTTCAAATAACCCACATAACAACCAACCCAATTATCAATAGAACAACCAATTCAGTTATCCTCATAACAACCAATCCAAAAACCAATAACAGAATCAATGACATGATAACGAAAGGAGACCACCTCGACAGTATGACCAACTGCGAAGAAAATTTACTCCCTTGGGAGAATCTCTTGAGATCATTATGCACAAACTAGTCCAAAATAACCTCATCACGATAAATGATAGAGAAAATTAAGAGGAACCCAACTTCAAACCCCCTTGGTATAATGAGAACGATAAATGTGAATTTCACAAAATCAAGGGGCATACCGCCAATAATTGCATGAGACTTAAAAACATGATGCAAAAAATGATCGAAAAAGGAGAAGTAGACACCGAATCTCATCTAGAATTAAAGACCTAAAGATATACAAGAATCCAATCCCTAACCATTCTAGGGAAAACAACAAAGGAAAGGAACAAGATTACCGCAAGTCAAACTTCTCTTATGGTGAGGATACCATTCTAGGAAATGTCTCTTGTGATGATCATACCATCCGTGTGGTAATTGTGACCAATGTCATAGTGTGAACTAAATACAATAGATCCAAATGAATTTAAACCCTATTTAATCCCCTAAGAAATGATCCCAATGAGATATTCAAAGTTACGAAGAATTAGAACCCATTAAACTAACATGAAAATCAACATGAAAGCATGATAAAACCTATTCTAAGATGTCAAATATTATCCCATTGGGGGCATGGTGTTGCATTGTTGTGGAATGGAGACCCTTTCCCAATCCCTTGGATAATATGAGCTTGTTCCAATCGATTTTATTGATGAAAACTGATATTTTGTATATGAAGTCAAAATTTGGAAAACTGTTTTTTGAAGTTTCTTAGAAAATCACAAGGAGAAGCCATTAATGGATGCTTAAGCTAATATGGATGAAGATTAATATAAAATGATAACAAATTCTCAATATGGATGCAAGTGAGTATGAATTTCAACAACATAACTTTGCTATTAAAAGATGGATCCATTCTTCTCCAAATGGTGAAGTAGTTATAAGAGAGAAAATGAAGAATCAAGGGCTCAGATCAATTTGATCAATCAATGGTCAATATTGAATCAAGGGTGAAACATGGATCAAGGATTCTCACATTAATGGATAAGAATCAAAGATCACTTGGATCAAGGAAAGATCAAGGGATAAGAATGATTCAAACAAACACACTTTGTAACAACTTTGAAAGTTTGTTACAAAGTTTGTTTGAAAGAAATCATTCCCTTTTTGGAGCCAAATAGGAGAATATTCTTTTGGAATATTCCATATGCAAGTGGATGGGAGGGGAAATTAGCAATTTAGTAACTAAAACTAAAACTTGAATGTGAAAGATGAAGAATAATAGGATACTCATTAAATTATTAATTTATTTAATGAAAAGGGGATGCAATATGATATTTAATTAAATAGTCTAGGGTTATTTAATTAAATAATAGGACTTAGGATTTAAATTAAATAATTTGGTTCATTCAATTTAAACAAGATAAAAAGTAATGGTGAAAGGGGGGAATTAACCTAATTAGGTTAATTAGATTAATAGAAGAAAATGATGCATTTAATCAAATAGCTAGGCTAATTCAATCAAACAGGTGAAAAGAGGATGAATATTAGGATGAAATGATGTTAGTATATCGAATTCAAGTGTGTAATATCATTCAGGACATTTTTAAGTGTCTACATTTTTCCACTCTTTGAAGTGAGGTACCTGTTATGTTGGTTCAAAGACTGATGCTTTTTGGATTAATGCTATTGATTAGATCAAAAATTCAAAAATTTCTAATTTTTTGGATGCCCCATTGTTGCCCTAGTGGAAGGAATTAAGTTGGTACCCTGCCCCCTGGAAGGAATTAAGTTGGTACCCTGTCCCCTTGAGAGATCAGGCATAAATTTTGAATTTTGGGTTGATCTCTTGATAAAGATGAAATATTGATTTAGGGGTCAAAAAAGGCTCCAGGCTACGAAAACAAGCCTAAAAATGCAAAAAATATCTCAAAATAAGCTGCATAGCTCAAAAATTTGTAAAATAGGCCAAAACCCTAGCTTTCCTCTTAAATTAGGGCAAAAGCCCTAATTTTTAGGCATAAATATGTGCTAAAGGGCCACTTTCAGTTCATTTGTGCATTGACACCTTTGAGATTTTCTACATTTTGAGCTCTAATCCTTTGATGAAATGGCTCACCCCATGCTTCCACAACACATTTTCAATTGAGTTCAGAGTACTAGTGACCTCTAGCTGCAGGACCACTGGTACGCAATTCAAAACTTTCCTTGTACTTTTCATTTTATGTGCATTTATTAGGCATTGAAACTAGGTCAAGTCTAGTGTTGCCCTATTGCGACATTTTTTGGAATTTTAGTGACACTTTTGTTTCCTATATCGACGCCATTGTAAATGGTGATGCTTCTCGTGATTTGGGATTAGGGTTTTAAATTAATTATAGCGATGCATGTGCATTTAGGAACACTAGATTGGATTTGATTTGGGCAACACCTAGAATTACAACGATGCCATTGTTTTGGGTGATGCTTCCTTGGATTTTCAAAATGGGCATCACCATTTGGTAAAAGAATTATAGCGACACTATTGTGAATAGTGACGCCATTATCGGTTAGGGTACAAAATCTCCAAACTTTGTCATTTGTAGCCAAATTTTGACGTTGTGCACTTCGTGGATGCAAGAGGTCATCCAACCACTAATGTCACGTGAGCATCGAATCAGGCTTCTCACAACGTTGGATGATTTAGACGATATTCAATAGGAGCACCTTGGGGAGATTGGGTTGTGGTTTATTGCATACATGCCCCTAGTGAGGACATATTTAGCGTTGATGACAATGTTGTGCGAGCAATGGCACAACAAGACCTCATCCTTTCACCTCCCCACTGACGAGATGACAGTTACCTTGGAGGACGTGTGGAGGATATTGTGGCTGCCAATTCATGGAGATCACATCATTTATGATACTGACTTGGGATATGACACATGTCATGAGGTTCTTTGCTAGGAGGATGTCATCCTAGAGTGAACTCCTAGATCGATTTAGAGATGTATCGAGAATGCTTTCCTATCTTAAAATTGATCATCGATGCATTAATTTATGACATTGTGGCTCTTCACTGATAGGGCAGAGGATTTAGTCCTGGTCGGGGACTGGCATGGCATCAGATGATCTATAGGCGAACACTCTTCGTGTGGGGCCTAGTTATGCTGGCCTCACTTTACCATGACATGCACTAGTTTGTCTACTTCTAGGGAAGAGGCATCAAAGGTGTGAAAATATTGCACATATGGGCATGGGAGCATATTTTTGTGCTTAGTCCAATGGTTCACATGGCTGATGTGGATCCAAATGAGCCTGTGGTCTTCAAATATAGGGGCCAAATTACTTTGTAGCATACAGGGTAGTTGTAGATCCAATATTGGTGTCGAGTTATCAATGATATGATAGTATTTATATGGTGGACATGGCTTTAGATTTTGGCTTGGTATGATGACCATTAATAACTTTTCTATGCTTGACAGACCCGGTACTTGCAAGGTCGTGAGCACATGATGATAGAGTGCTACCTTCTAGACAAGGTAGCTAGACAATTTTATGAGGTACAAGATAGGTTAGATGATGTGTACACCACCATTTTTGTGAGGAAAACTAGGGAGGTCACATGGGGTGATCAGATTGAGCCCCAGGTTGTGATTGACGAGTTTCAACAACTGGCAGCTAGACCATGGGTTTATGACCAGGGATAGGTAGATGCACGAATGACTTTGACATATGATGCATGGTTTGCACCTCCCCTAAACCTTATAGATCTAGCAGGTTTATTTCCCCAAGGAATTCCAAGAGGGAGAGGGATAGGCCAAGGTCAAGGACAGGGGCAACAAGACCAAGATCAATAGGATCAACCTATGGGATAGGGTTGAGGCCAGGGAGGCCAGGATGGACAACAATAGGTAGTGGGATAGATCCCACAGTAGCGACCACCATAGCCACAATAGGGACCACCATAGCAGCCACCACTAGGGCTAGATCACCAAGATTCCTAGATTTAGTTGTTGACATAGGAGTAGGACTAGTCCTGCGAGCAACTGCAGATTGTCATGGGTGAGCAGGATCAAGCCTGTCAGTGGATTTTGGCACTTATAGTTGAGAGGGACCATGAGAGGTAGCTGCGATAGACCTATGATGTATAGCTAGCCCAAGAGATGGGTAGGAGGCAACAGTTAGAGGTGGTGGCCCAACAGTAGGCACAACAGACACAGGGGTAGGTGGGCCAAATAGTGGTGACACACCTATACAGGCAGGCAAGGGAGGAGGTATCATACTACAAGACACTTTATTATAGAGATGTCCCCCCTCATCACCGACAACTTGACTTTGAGCATAGGAGAAAAGTAGCATTGAGTGCATCAAGTGGTCAGCCATCTATGCTATAGCCTAGGGATGAAGCACAGCACAAAGATCGAGGCAGTAGGGGATATATCCCACCTCGATTTTGTATACATGTTTTGATACACAGTCTGATTTTATACATGTATACATTCATTGGCTCATTTTTGATAGCCTCTTGTATATGTATTTGTGATGATGATTACACACATTGATTCTGATATATATCATGGCATTCATTTTTTTATATATATATGAGATGGATCAACTTGATTTATGACGTGATGCACTTATGATATGTGATGTGATGTCTCATTTATTCCATGTTATGATTATGTATGTATGTAATAGATGCAAATGTTTATGTTATGGATGTATTTATTCATTTATGCTATGTGATATGAGATGATTTATGATGCGATGTACATGCAATATGATGTATGATATGGATACAATGCAATCCAGATGTGTCATTCTCTTTTTCAGTAACTTTTTATGACATGATATGCGATGGATATACTTTATTTTTCGTGATTTCTATATGATGATGTCTATTTTATGATATGCAGATGATATGATATGTTTATGTAGGATGTATGTATGCTAATGGTTTGTGGATGCAGGGCGGATGCACGATGATGTTTTGGTTGACTGTCACGATACCATGCTAGCGTGGAAAGAAGATGGAAGAATAAGATGAATGGATTGACCATTGATTTTGAGATTGATTCAGAAGTCCAACAAGTCCATGAGTTGTTGAGACTTTATTAGAGTATGGTGATGAGATGGATGATTTGCTCATATATAGGATTGGGATTCTTTGTCATTTCTTATTTTTTATATAACATATAAACATGATGCATCATGGTATTGATAACCAGGATGGCGTTGTATTTGGTGAGATGGAATTTGACTCTACAAACTGATAGGATAATCCTTTCTCACACCTTGACATAAAAAAACCTCCTTGGAATTTAGTTTAGAAGTTTAGAACATTTTAGACCAAAGCATATGCAATAGTCAACAATCTATCCCCAACGACCTCCCTACACACAACTAAGCAAGCATGTGCCAAGATTATTTTACAAGAATATCCTACAAGCACAACAAATGGAAAGATAATGATCGATGCCCCATTCCTTTCTCTCTAAATCATTGAGACGTCATCATGAGGTCCTCGAAATGGGTCAATAAGATAAATCATAAGAAAAGATAAAAAAATAAACAATCAATGCTATCAATATCCCTTGCCAACTTAACATAACTGAGATGATTTATGATGTTGATGCCCATTGTAGGAAGGATTCATCCTAGGACATGTTTATTAGATGTTTTGATTGAGATTAAGTGTTTGATAGGCCGTTGATATAAAATTCTACTGACTCATTTACCTATGAGCTAGACTTTAGATTTTGACATTTAGGTTCACACTTTATGACTTGCGAGACTTGTTTTTCTACTTGTTTTACCAAAGTTTGAAGATGACGATTGATTTATTATGGGTGAAAGCGAAATGAGATGGATGGTTTTGATATTTTCTAGATTATTTGAATGTTTTTGGTGTTTTTGAAAATGTTTTGAGGTTGTTTTTGGTCTTTTTCTGAATGTTTATGTTAATGTTTTGCTTTTCGATTATTTGAGGCTATTTAGGGTTTTCTCTAAGTTTTCTAATGTTTTGGGGTTTTCAATTTTCAAATGTTTTTGGTTTTCTGAGTTTTCAAATGTTTTTGGGGTTTTCTGAGATTTTGACCAAGAACCTAACCTAAAAGACTATCCTAGGGACCTCAAGGGCTGATCATAGATTATCCTTGCCTATGTTATACACGCAAAGACCACGTAGTTCAACTGACTTTAACCAGTTTATTGATGAGATATGAATGCTTGATGGATTTTCAGTTTATTATGACGAACTCCTAACCTAAAGTGTCTCAGGGGTACATCATTGATGGCCTTGCCCATGTTTAGGCTTAGAGACAACGTAGTTTGACATGGTGTTATTTTTGGATTTTTGATGTTTTGACCTGTTTAGGGATTTTGATGTGTTTTGGATGTTTTGGATTTTGACTTTATAAATTTTTGAATGTTTTTAGATTTTAGATGTACAATATTTTTATGTTTTTGGATTTTGATGAGGTTTTATGAATGTTTTTGGGATTTTTTGATGAGATTTTGAATAACCTTAAGACATACAAGAACCCAATCCGATACATAAAAAATTTCCCCCAGTGTGATGTGATTGACTAGCTCAATATAGGCGAGATAAACTGACCTTAGGAATGTGCCAGGTTATTAAGGGGAATATGATGCTTTACAATATCAAGCTATGATATAGACACAGATGGGTGATGGCATAAATAGGACGAGTGATGCAATGATGAATGCGATGTGAGGCATGATAAAGCTCTAAAGAGCCAAAGATAGATGGAGGTGCTTATTTATGCAAGGCACATGTTTGCTAGGTTTTCACCAAGGTACTTGCCCAAAGCACCATTGAAGTGGTTTTCACTAGAGGATGATTTTTTTCTTTACTTTTTTTAATCCTTTTTATTTTATTTTATTTTATTTTTATTATTTTTTTATTTTTTTAGATTTACACGCTTCAAGCCTAGGCATATTTTTTTTTAAGATGTAGATTGTTGATTGGCTCCTGCATGGGTTCTCCTTTAGTTGTTGATAATTGATAAGCTCTTGATCCATAGCTCGCTGTGACAACAAATGGGCCCAACCAATTAGAATCAAACTTTCCTTTATTGTCCTAATCTGGAACGTTCTTTTGATTTTGCTTGAGGACAAGATCCCCTACTTGGAAAGACCAAATCTTGATCTTATTGTTATAGCTTTGTTTCAGTTGGTTTTGGTATGCTTGAAAATGATTTAGGGCATCAAGACGATGCTCATCTAGGAATTCTAACTCATTCAACTGATATACCCTATATTCTTCATCAGTGATCAGATTCTATAGTAACACTTGTAGTGAAGGAAGCTCAACCTCAATAGGTAGGATGGATTCTAATCCATAGACAAGGGAGAAGGGGGTTGCACCTGTAGGCATGTGGATACTGGTTTGATAGGTCCATAAGGTGGGGTTCAACTACAAATGCTAGTCATGACGAGCTTCATTGATCATTTTCTTTAGGATCTTCAGATTGGTCTTGTTTGTAGCCTTAGCTTAACCGTTGCCCTGGGGGTAATAGGGGGTAGAGAACTGATGTTGGATGTTAAATCATTGGTATAGATCTCTCATATCCTAGTTTTTGAAGGGTTTTCCATTATCTGAGATAAGGGTTTGCGAAACACCATATTGGAAAATAAGTAAATTCAAGATAAACTTAGAGATTTGCTTCCCTATTATATAAGTCATGGGAATGGATTCAACCCACTTAGTAAAGTAATAAGTGGTCATGATGATGAATTTGTGGCCATTAGATGAGGTGGGTCTAATATTTCCTATGTGGTCAAGCCCCCACTACAAGAAAGGCCAAGGTATGACCATTGGTTGCAATTCCTAAGCTGGAACATGGATAAGGACTTCATGCTATTGAAACTGGACACATTTTGCACATACTGATGAGATTCTCTTTCCATGGTTGGCTAGTAATTCCCCATCCTCAAGAGTTTCTTGGATAAGGTAATACCACTAGTATGGGAACCACAAATGCCTTCATGTACTTTTTTTAAGGTGTTCAAGTCTTCCTCTTGGTTGAGACATCGTAGTAATGTCCTCTTGATGCTTCTACAATATAGGGTATCACCTAAAATTACGAATTGGGATGCCTTTTTAATGAAGGTTTTCTTTAGGTTAGAGGTGATATTAGATGGGAGGATTTTCTAAGATAGGTGAATATATCATGATACCAAGGAGAACCAAGACCAACGATTACACACAAATTTAGATACAATTCAGGAATTTTGAAAACCAGTACGAGAAGTTGTTCTACCAAGAATTCACATTGAAGGACATTATGTGGCATGTCTAACAAAGACTCAATTGTTGCCATGGCATCTACTGCTCGATTGTTCATACAAGGTATCTGGTCAAAGGTTATATCAATGAAGAAGTCCTTAATACCTTCTACCATATTTTTATAAGGATTGAATTTATCATCCTTGATTTGGTAGTCATCATTGAATTGGTTGACGATCAATTGTGAGTCCCTATAGAATTTTAACTCTTGTATCTACCATTGGAATGCTATTCTTAGACCCGTTATTAGAGCTTCATACTCAAAAATATTCTTGGTACATGGAAATGATAGCCGGTATGACTTTGGAATACAATCACCTTGAGGGGTGATAAAGAGAATACATGCTCCTGATTCATGTTGGGTATATGATCCATTGAAGTACATTTTCCATCAATCTGTTGTATTGAGGAGAAACATCAATTCATCAAGAAACTCAGATATTAAAGGATTCTCCACATAAATGGGTGATTTTGCTAGTTGGTTCACAATTAATTCTCCTTTGATTGCCTTGCACTCCACATACTCTATGTCCAATTCTGTCAAGATCATTACCCATTTGGCCATTCGCCTAGTGAGAGTTTCTTTAGATAAGAGATATTTCAATGGGTCCATTTTAGCCATAATATTGATTTGGTGTGAAAGCATGTAGTGTCTAAATTTTTGTGAAGAAAATATTATTGCTAGGCATGCCTTCTCAATGGATGACTAATTCATTTCATATCCTACCAAGGTCCTGCTGATCTAATAGATGACTCTTTCTTTTCCCATTTCATCATGTTGGGGTAGAAGTGCACCTAATGTTGTTGATGTCGCTGAGATGTGTAGGATCAATGGATTGTTTGGTATTGGTGGCATGAGAACTAGAGGTGATAATAGGTAGTTCTTGATCTACCGAAAAGGTTTATCACATTTCTCATCCCACTTATATGTTATCCCTTTATGGAGAAGATGCGAGAAATGATGGATCTTGTCTGACAATTGTGTTATGAATCTTCTAATGGATTGCAACCTTCCTTGTAGCCCTCTCATTTGTTTCAATGTTTGTGGTGGCTCCATATATAAGATTTCTTTTACCTTTGCTGGATCTATTTTTTTCCGTCTTTGTGACACTATGTAGCTAAGAAGCTTGCCTGATGTTACCTCAAAGACACACTTTTTGAGATTTAGCCATACATTATATACTCTTCAATTTTGTCGAAGATAGGTCCCAATACCTCTATGTACTCCTTGTTTTTGGTTTGGATAAAATATAATCTACATAATATTCAACTATTTTATGGATCATATCATGAAAGATTGGGGTCATCAATCTTTGATAGGTTGCTCCAACGTTCTTTAGCCCAAACGATATCATGTTCCAACAGTATTTTCCCCATGGACAAGTGAATGCAGTTTTATGTTGATCCTCCTTGGTGATCATGATTTGGTTATAGCTTGAAAGTCCATCCACGAGTGATAGAATTTCATGTCTTGCTATTAAATCAATAATGATGTTAATGTTGGAAAGAGGGAAATCATCCTTTGGACATGCTTTGTTTAAGTCTCTAAAATCTATGCATATTTTGATGCCCCTAGTGGGTTTGGAGACTGATACCAGGTTGGAAACCCACTCAAGATAGTCAATTGGTCAGATAAATCCAACATCAAGAAGCTTTTGTAACTCAAGTTTAACCAAGAGTGCTATCTGAGGGTGCATCTTTCTTAACTTCTGCTTCACTGGTATGGCTTTAGGATAGTCTGCTAAGTGATGTACAACCACTTTAGGATTGAGCCCTGACATATCTGCATATGACCATGCAAATTTTGTTCTTCTCTCTTTCTAGAATGTTGCTAAGTTTTTCTATTCATCTAATAATGATTCAACATAAAAGGTTATCTTAGGTGCCTCTTCTGTTTCTACATTCATTGGAGTATCCTTCTTTGCTAGTATTGCTGATTTTTCTGGATGCATTACACTAAGGGGGAGATTGAATCCTTCATCCTTGGGTGCCTTAGAGAGGTTTTCACCTTTAGATATGTCCTTTCTTTTTACTATTTTAGGATAAAAAAGAGCCACAATGTGGTTTTCACTTAAAGATCTACATGTTATTCTCATGTCATCAATTTTATGATTGAAGGATTCAATCGTCTCCCCATAGTACGCCTGTGTGTCAAGCTCTATATCAAATTATGCTTTGTGATCCCCACATGGTAAGTTGTTGTGGAGTCCCGTGAATTCTGAGATTGCTTCATCATTTTTGAATATATCTAAAATTGGTGGTCCTCGTTGGTCCCAGTCAATGAGTTGGGGGTATACGAGGCTTAATTCAGTGGTTTGGCCATTTGGGTTGAAATATCTTGTGGACATCATAAAGAGAGAGTTATCGTCAAATAAGTTAGCAACATCAAGGGTGAAGTTATCTAGGGTAGTATCATGTGATGTGGATAGCCAAGAGGAAGCCTCAACTCATTTATTAGAAGTACTTTTTCCAAGAAGGGTAACCTTACTATAGTACATCCTGATGAGGGCTTGCAAAGACCTCATATATCTTATAAATTTGATACTTGATACTTTATATTTGGATAAAAACTGATAATGTTATTTTTTATATACTTCATTTATGAACTTAATTATGCATGAAGACTTAGAATTTGAATGCTTTTATATAAATGCTTATTTTCTTTGAATGAGTGATTAAATGGCATTTAATTTTGTGATTGTTTCATTATTATGTATATTTAACTCATGAATGGAAGAACATTTATTGATTAGATGAAGCGCTAACCATTTTTCTATTCAAATGAGATTGGCGGCTAACCTATCATGACTCAATAGCTTCGATCAAGTGACTTGTCGCTAAACAAAAGTTGTAGCCAAACATGCATTCCACCTTTGCAGTTCTTCTTGACATCAATTGAAGATGATTTCAAGATTTTCATGATTGTTCTTCCTACGCTCTAGAATTTCCTTAATAATTTGGAGTTAGCTTGATTTCCCACTTTTTTGCTATTTTTCAAATAAGAGAGGATATATATATCTAGTCTCAAGTTAGTTAGGTAGTAGAATGTATTAGTTTCTAATTTCAAGTAGATTACATTTATTAGTTCTTCGCTGAATATTTTGTACTTCTCCCCTCTTTTGGAAAAAATGATGAAATAAAAAGAAGTTGATTCATTTATGTTGTTAGATCCCTCTAGAGGTAGAGCAGGGCCCACTCTTCCAAAGGAAGGTGATCTCGTTAGTTAATATTTCATCTTCAGTCTTGTTTCAAAGTTGGAATTTATATAATGTTAGAGTAAATCTTAAATCTAGGACCACATTATTATAATCTTTGATTCCATTACTATGTTGATTAATTAGAATTCCTTCTGCTTTAATTTAGTTCAGTTTCTAGTTCATAATATTGTAGATAAAATAGTTAATTTATAATTGAAAAATAATTATGTTCTTAATGGAATATGCACAGAGAAGGGGTTATTACTTGTCAAATTGAATGTATGAGGAATGGAGTAGTTTTATTTTGAATTAGGAATAAGCAAATAATTAGATTTCAATTCTGTTGATTAGTTAGATTCGAATTCAAGTAAAGGTTAGATTCTCATTTTCAGCAAGTTAGATTAAGTTTAATCATCCATTCCTCACGATTTGATTCAAATTGGAATATGACTTACCTCTACACATTTTCTGTTCTAAAATGATTTGTTTTTCATTTAGAAGATTTTAGAATAAGGTTGAGTAATAAAGAAGTTAGAATAATAGCATAGATACACTTTCGATAAGGAAGGAACAACTCTGAACTACTCCTAACAAAGCAAAGCAAACAACAAACCCCCAAAAAAAAAAACCAATCCAAATCTTATCATAGATAGCTTTAGACACCCCTAGGTTGATAATTAAAGATTAAATGATTAGGGAATTGTGATAGAAATGACCCCTATCCATCACATCCTAAACCTAGATTCTTTAGATGTCTCTCAGGAACCCTTTGTTCTAGCAAACCATTGTCATTTTATCCCAACTTTTCATTCTTGTTGTACCCCATTCCCATCATTAGCTGTAAACCTTTATTATCATATTCCATGGGAAGAACGGGCATGGGTAGGTTGTCTTGACAAATCAATTTAGATACATCTTCCTTATTGACATCCTCTTTGTTCAAGTCTCCCCACTTAGTGAAGGTGGTAGATGCCATTTTCAATGTTTCAACTACTTTGTTGATAGGTTGGGGTTTCCCATGAGATTTTGGGTAAAGAGGTAGCTCTCCCAACAAAAAAATGTCCTTAAACTTATATTCCCCACAACCATCATCCTTGATTACTGCCTTGATGTCTGGTATGTTCTGGACAATGGGTGTTTTGGATTATGAAGTTAATGCAAGGGAAGATGGGTCAACAAATGAGGAAGAGGATGTAGGGACTTCATCATTCTTAGGAATCTAGGGGATCTTGTAGAACTTATCCTCAAGGTTCTTGCAATAGTAGAAAGGATCATGATCTCCATGGATGGTAACTTCTTTATCCTCAAAAGGAAACTTGACACATTGGTGATAGGTAGGAGCTACAACTTGCATGGAATGTATCCATGGTCGACCAAGCAATATGTTTTAGGGGAGGTCAAGATTTAGCACTTGGCATGTGGTTTTAGCAATGACAGGGCCCAATTGGATAGGTAGGATGATGATTCCTTTCGACACTTGTTCTTGATCATCATATGCCCTTATGGTTGTACTCTTTGTCTTCTTAATAGCATCCTCTGAATAACCCAATTTTTTGACCAACTAAAGGGTGCAAATGTTTAGACCAGCACCTCCATCTACTAAGACTCTTTTAACCTTATTCTTATGAACAATGACCTCAAGGTGCAAAGCACAATTATGAGATGGATACTGGTGGAACCCTCAAAATTTCATGTTCCACTTCCTTGAAACGATGTTTGGTTATCTCATTGGCCTAGTTCTTGTCTATTGGTTGGGGTTTATATCACAAGGGTTTAGGATTTTATGTTATTTAGATGAGTCTTAGCATATTTTCCTTCCTTCTTAATCCTTGTTCTTTTGGTCTAATTTCCCGTTGACCTGTTGCGGTCAGTTTTTGATCATTTAAAAATAACCAGTCTTTGAAACTCATGTTTTGATCATTCCCTTATGTCCAGGGTTACCGTCTCATGCCCATATTGAAGTATTTTCCCCATGGTATTATTCTCATATGGTTGAGTTGTCCTAAGTCTTTATCGTGGGTTGGATCTTATGTCTATCCGCCTCATGATCCTAGTTAGTTCCCCTTTTTAAAACAACTTGTGAGAACGTGCAACATTTTCCCACTTAAGTTTGTGCCTACTGCTTGGCATATCATCCATCATGCATAGCCTTGTGGCCGCTAGGCTTATATTGATGATAAGCGATGGATCATACTTCCATGTATCACTACTTTGTTTGCATCACAAATAGGTATAAGGCCTCAAGTTTCATATTAGTGATGCACGATATGAAGTTTTCTACCTTGTATTGTTGATCGCCCTAATGCTTTGAGCTTCGAATCAATGATACGCGATAGCACTATAGTCCTTTGTATTGATGGCTCATCGTACATTGCACATTGCTGCTTTCCCTCCATTTCCATATTGGCAATGAGCGATGAAGTTTATGGTTCTAATAATACATCGCTGATCCATCTTTGCTCAAGTGGCTACCGAGAGAGATTCCTATGCAACCATTGATCTTGCTACTAAGGCACGCGGCTAAAATCTTGAACCCTCACTAAGTTTCTTCCATTGCTAGTGTGATTCAACTATTAATAAGTGGATCAGTGATGAGTGATGGATGACGCTAATACATGTTCTCATTGTTGGGGTCCAAGGAATTGCTAGAAGTTTTTTCTAAAGGGATTTCCTTTCAACAATAAGTGATGGAATACGCATAAATTCAAGGGAGGACAACATGATCTAATGGCCAGGATCTCATCGCATATGTTGTTCATATCACTGATGACATACACAAAGGAAAAGGAGTATTAGCGATGAGCGATGTGAGGATTAAGACTTACACCCATCGCGTTACCTCAAAGCATCATGGTTATAAATAGTGACATGGGGAACACTTTAGCAATGAGTGATGGAGGAGTTAAGTGATATTTGAAGGAATATTCTTCTCATTGTTGGGCATGAAAGCATCGTGGATCCATTTGAAAAGGATAAGGATGAAATAACAATGAGTGATGGCTTTGAAGTAAAAGGTGATAAAGACAAAAGGGGCATCATTGAAAGCAAAAAGAGAAAGCACGAGGATAAAGGAGAACCATTGATTGAGTTGTAAATCAACTGCATCAATGGCTAAAATTCAAAACTAAATGGATAATTGTCAGAGACGTTCCTGTTTGCTCACATGAACTATCTTTCACCATTAACGGAAAATCTAGTTGCTTGCAGGCCATTAAAAGAGGAAATTGATCATTCTTCAACCATTTCCATGAGGATTCAGGAGCAAAAAAGAGGAGAAGAGTTTTAGGTGAAGAAAATTTGGAAAAAAAAGTGTTGGTTGTCTTGGGCTCGGTGTATGTGGATAGAATTTTGGAAGCACATGGATAAAGTGTTACAACAACAAAAAGGTGCCTTTTGGAAGGCAGGAAAAATCTTCATCAAAAAATGCAAATGGTTTTTTTCCCACGTGATGTTTTCCCTCCTTTGAGTTGCAAATATAATTGCATTGGGGAATGTTTTTGTATCGGTCAAATAGGAATTGGACATGTGTACATTCTGGCTCAAGGCTTGTTTGCTCCTTCATTTCTATAAAAAAAATTCATGGCCAAATATATAGGTTGTTGTTGATTGATTATAGAGAAAATTTTCTAATGAAAAATACAAAGAAAAGTTTAGTGTTTTGTCTTAGGTTTTTGAGTCTAGTTGATATGTAAATGTAATTTTTGATAACAGTACTAGTATTTGAATAGAAAATGGTGCAAATTCAAACAAATTTCTCTCTTGGTGTATTCATTTCATGGAATATTAAATAAATGATCAAGGTTTTTTTTGTTAATCTTCATTGTGTTCCAATGAATGTATGGTTTTGTCTTTGTTTTTGTATACACCTAAAAATGGTCACATCACATTGTCTGGTAATTAATTAAATATTTTTAATATTTAATTAAATCTCCAAATTTCATCTACGTATAAATAAATTTAAATAATTTATTTATATTGTTCATTCTTTCATTTTGATTAAATAAATAAGTTTATTTAATCATCTTTTCTTATTCATTTCTTAATTAATTAAATAAACATTATGATTTATTTATATTAATTATCATTTAATCTTGGCTTGGATATTTAATTCAAATAAAGATTAAATATTTCCTCTCTTTTAAATTAATTCCTTCTAAAAATCCTCTCACAATTAAATATTCAAAATATTTAATTAAATTCTTCTAAAGTCACATCATAATTAAATATTCTAAAATATTTAATTAAATCTTCTATAGTGCAAAAAATAAAAAATCAAACTCAATAAATGAAATTAAATAAATTTATCTATTTATTTAATTTGAGGATTATCTTCAACAGCCATGGAAAGCAAACTGCCAAAACATAAAAAATAATTTTCTCTGTTTCTGTGCAGGCTTGTTCCCGTGGGTTGAAGACATGAATCCATTCTTCTCTCCAACTTCCCAACCTCTTCCATCTTCTTCTCAACCTCTCCATCTCTCACCTTTCAATTCTACCATACAATCTCATAGCCGTTGATCCTTGCCAGCCAGGATTGTGCCTGCAAAAATCTATACATAAGACTGCTGGGTACTTCAAATGATAGAAGCTTTCATTAGAATAACTATAGCCAAATTGCAAGTAGTATAAACCTTTTTAGCATCATAGCATTAGCATAGCATAGAATTATGTCATATCTATTCCATATCATAACATCTTCCGTTTACAGCCCCTGTGCATAATCCACAGCCCCTGTCCATATCCGTCAGCATTTTCACATTCACTAGCATATAGGATAGAATTTCCTTTGCATACTCATTCTGCAGCAGCCATTTGGAGAAGCTGAGCTTACACAAATATGAGAGCAACAACTTTGAACGAATCTCTGGAGATAGAGGAAGATGGAACGCCTCTGAGGAAGTTTTATTTCTTTGTTTGAAATTAAATCAATTAGCAATTTCTTCAGTCTAAAGTTCCATTATTTGTGTTGTTTATTTTCAATTTAATTGCATAAATCTAACATACACATTTTTGGCGCCCACCGTGGGGCTCTTGCCCCCATTTTTAATATCTTTTTGCAGGTTTCTTTTGACAGGTTATAGACAAAAACAACGGAATAGCGCAAGAAACATGTTTCAGAATAATTATACCCAGTTCAGCGCATTTGATTGTTTTTGCAGCGCCTGTGAAGATTCTTGCAGCGCCTTTCAGAGTTTTTGCAGCGCTTTTCAGAGTTCCTGCAGCGCATATGATTGTTATTGCAGCGCCCATGAAGATTATTGCAGTGCATTTAAGAGTTTCTGCAGCGCTATTAAATATTTCTGCAGCGCCTATAATAAATTCTATAGCGCCCTTAATGTCTATTATAGCGCAAATTTTAGAAAACCAGTAAGTTGTAATTTATAATTTTAAAACAGTTTAACTGAATCCGACGCAACCGCGAACAGTTAATAATTGTTAAATTGGAATGAACCAATCCTAGGCTAGACACCTAAGTTAAAATGAAGCAATCCTAGGATAGACATTTTACATTTCATTTTGGGTGAAAAAGAATTTTGTGTTTGTGTGAAGCAACATCTTCACTTAGCATAGAAAATCTTTATTTTTGGGCTTAAAATACATTCTTGTTTACTTTGATTTTGGTGATAGGCCTATGCTCTCCCCTTAACTGGGTGATCAAAATGCCAAACTCACCTATTTCCCTTTATGAAATTTCTTGTTTTATTAACACCTTTTAGAAGGCTTGCCGTAGTGGGAAAAAGTACTCACCCTACGGGAACGACCTAAGTGGGAACAACTAAAGCCAAGTTTTCCAACCCACTTTAATCAAATGCGGATGGTTGATGAAAATCCCATTCGACGGTAGTGTGCATTGATAACCATCGCCAAATCCTTTGTTCTAAAGGTAGGGAGGTCTCTCGAGGGAGTCTATCATTTGCCGCACCGAACGGAAACCCTTACTAAGAGCTTAGTGTAGTATCTAACTTGTCAGTTTCCGAACATCATATTAATCACAGTGCAGGGGAGGGAAGAATCTACCCCCAAGATACTCACCATATAACTGCCAAGGATTGATTGTTTTCTCAAGGGATCCGATATCCACTTCTGTCACTCTGAGTACGCACCTGGAAAAGACAAAAACACGGGCGCCCTTTCGGGGGTGACACGGCTGTGTGAGTCGACGTAGTTTTAAGATGTGGGCTGTTGATTACTATGATGACCTACTTGAGAATTAAGAGTGAGTCTGTTTGAAATGCTTATCATGTGTAAAACCCGTTAAAACAGTTTTTGAACAACATTTTGATTATACACTTGATGTTTAGCATAGGACTTAAGACAACTATTTTATAACTTGTTTGATGTGTTTTCAATACACTAATTCAGATAAGATCATCCAACACTCACTATCACATTGATTACTCTCATGTTACGAGATTGGAAATCCACAACGTTTGTAAAGAAATCCGTTTTCAAAAGGATTAAAAAGCCAAAAAAACCCCTCAACCACAAGAAACTATTAAAGAAGCAACGATTCTTGTATCAAAGCCTAAAAGTTTTACTCAAATATAGAACCTTTCTTCATAGGTATCATGATTGTGTTAGAGGTCTTTCAGATGATTATGCTATAGAACCTTTGTATTCACAAGCTTACTTTCAAAGAAGAGCCCTTTCTCAAAGGCATAACCATAGTCAACGCATTCGTTTCAGTTATATTCCCCAACCTGCAATTGAATATTCAACTCGTCCAAATCAAATTTTGCAATAGAGAACTTAGATTACATTAGGCATCCATCACAAAATCCATTTTTTTACAAAGCTATGATCAAAACTCCATAAAGTGCAAAATCATCCTTTTCTTGATCTTTTGCTTAAATTCCCGTCAACAGGATTTTCATCCTTTCACTTAGGGAACAACACAAGTTAAAGATTAGAAATTTTATGTAAGTCATAGAATCTTCATTCTATCCTGACTTTCATATATATCATATAAATTGCACTATTTTACTCTCTTGATCAAAAGCAAGTAGAACTTGGAACAAAACCTATGCCTGTCTTCACGAGATCTCAAAAACAAATGGAAAAAGACGAGGGAGAAACCACTACGAGTAAAATGGGTGACCGTAATGAAAAAGGAGAGGAAACGTTTAATCTTGATGAATTAACAGAAGAAAAGCTTCAAGAAGCAGAACAAGATCCCCAATTCCATACTCTTATGGAAAGGATTTTAGAACGAAACAAAGAAAGATACTTTCTTTCATTGGCTAATCAAGGAGCTAAGTTACCTCATAATTTTGACATAGAAGGGATTAAACAGAGTCCTGAAACTCCTCCTAATGACTTTAGTGCACTTAATCAACAGATAAAAGAATTACAAGGGCAAATAAAAGAGATGCAAGGGGGTACAACAAAGAAGTACATTTTGGAAGATATATCTCCTTATCCATTCGATAGGAGTCTTCAAATGATCCCATTTCCAAAACATTGCGAAATTCCTAAATATGATAGGTATAATGGAAAAACTGATCCCATTGACCATGTGAGGGATTTCCGAAATATGAGTCTAGAATTCGCCTATGACGATACATACTTAATGCGATTATTTCCACGAAGTCTAGGGGTACAATCCATGGAGTGGCTTTCTAAGATCACTCCACCCATCAAAAATTTTGAGGAATTAATAAATCAGTTTATTACACAATACGCCTACAACATTCAACACCAGATAACAATGCTTGATCTTTGTAAAGTGAAACAAAAAGTAGGAGAACCCTTCACTACATTTTTACAAAGGTGGAGAAGGTTATTTGCACGATATTCCCGTCCTATTCCTGAAAAGGAAAAGATGGATATCTTCATCAATAGCCTAGATCCAGAATTAAGTTATAGGCTTAATCTTCATTGTCCTCATAACTTTGAAAAGTTGATTGAAAATGCAATCACAATTGAAGGAGCCTTGGTTAAAAGGGGAGTGATAAAACTTGATAATCCAAGTACATCAAATCAAAACAACAACCATAAAACAAGGTTTTGGAATAGAAACAAAAATGTTGTCAATGATGGTATAGTGGATGCAAATAATCTATGAACTAGACCATCTGTCTTCAATCTATCAAGTGCTCCACGAACCAATCAACAAGGAAACAACAATCAACAAGGACAAACCTCCAAGCAAGAAAACATGACCAATCAAAATCGTGATAATTTCAATAGCAATCTTGGAAATACCCAAACATCAAATCCGTCTAGATTCCCATTCTTTTCAAATCGACGGAATTTTACCACTTTGGGTCAATCTCTTGAGTCCGCTCTCAAGGAGCTTCTCGATAATAAGGTTATCACCTTACCACCACAAAGAGATTATGAGCCACGAGTCAAACCGCCATCATGGAATGACTCGTATTATTGCAATTATCATCGATGTAAAGGTCATAGAACGAATAATTGTCAAGCTTTGAAAAATCTCGTACAAGATTTAATTGACAATGGCACCATTACAATTGAAGGACATCATACCAATGACGATCATCAAGCATTCAAAGATCCTTTACCAAACTATCAAAAGGGGGAAACATCAGATACCAAGGCTAAAAGCATACATAATGTTGAAGACAATATAATCCATCACATCTACACTGATGATCAACGAGTTAATGTTATCAAAATCAAGGGAAAACAAGAATATCAACAGGTTAATGTGACTACGAGAGGACAAGTAAAGGTTGTCCTAAAAGGAAGTTCATCTAAAACAACTATTTCTCCTCCAAGTCAGTATAATCTGGTTGATCAACTAAGAAAAACATCAGCTCAAATCTCCATCCTTGAACTTCTTAAAATATCTCCCATACATAAGAATATTTTAGAAGAAGATCTCATAAACACAACTGTTGACACGGATCTGGATGTAAATAGATTTCAAGCCATGGTGGGAAATTTGTCTGCCCCCACTTGTCTTTCATTTTCTGATAAAGATGATGCTTCTATGACACATCCACATAATTCCTCCCTCTATCTTGAAGTCATGATCCATAAACATCGAATTAGACGTGTCTTAATAGATGGAGGAGCCGGTTTGAATATTTGTACCTTAAAGCTAATAAATGCCTTGGGAATATCAGAAAATGAAATTGATCCACGAAGGAAAATAACTATCAAGGCATATGATGATGAAGAAAGAGCTTCTAAGGGATTAATATTGCTGCCTATCAGAGTGGGACCTGTTGTGAAGAACACATTTTGTCAGGTTCTAGATCGGGATCTTTCCTATAACATACTTTTGGGTCATCCATGGATTCATGATATGCAGGCGGTGCCATCAACGTATCATCAATGCATCAAGTTTCCATATGATGGACATGAAATAACTATACAAGCTGATTACAATAGTACCCAAACTTGTTCAAATCTTCGAGCGACTCAAGATACCTTTGTGCCACACAATAGGGAGGCTCTTGTTATTTCTTCTTCCAATCTACAAGGACAACTGCAAGAATTGACAAAGAATATTGACACTAAGCTAAATTTTAAAGACAAAGGAGTTGGTGAATATTCACTATCTCTTTCTACCTTACCTCCTTCTCCAAGGTCACATGGCCAGCCAACCTTATCAAAACAAAAGATTGCAACAGCCTCTATATCCCAAAATTTTGTGCCAGTCACAAAGTTTGATGGAAAATTCATTAGAGCTAATACCACTGAAGAAGAAGCTGAAGATAGGGACATCCTAAATTGGCTATACAAAGATGAAGATGACTCTCTCTTGCATATTAAGTTACCTACAGAACAATATGGTAAGGGGTACGCTATCATGCAAAAAATGGGTTATGAAGGAAATGGTCCTATAGGAAAAATAAGAGAAGGAATTGTGGAACCAATTCAATCTGTTTCAAAGCATTCAAGTGATAAAACAGGACTTGGATATGGTAAAGATAAAGAAGACTCTACTTTACAGCAAGCACAATCAACTCATGAAGAAGGATCACTGTCAGATAAACCTCATGAATCAGTTTTCCAATTACAGAATAGTTCAGATACTGATTCTAATGAATATGAATGGGATACCATTTATAACGATGAATTTTGGAGAGACAAACAAATTGATACCATACATAAATATGCACCTGTTCTCATACAAGGAGAAGGTTCAAGGCTTCCACTTGATTATGTTTTACAAAGTGATCATGACTCAAGTGAGGACGAATCAGATTCTAACGAGATTGACGATCAACAGGAGAATACCATCATAGACCTTGTCTACCATGAAGATGATAACCACATCATGACTTTGACAATTCAAGACCTTACTCAACCTAATGATCCCATGCCTTTAGTTTATCCGGAACTTATTGATTGGGAAATTGATGCACCTATCCATATCCCCACATTCCATGATGATGAGAATATTATAAATTTCCTTTGTTCCTCAAATGAAGAAAACAATTGTTTCATCCAAGAATTTCATACTCATGATTTTGATAAGGAGGGTGTCAAGTCTCTTAGCTGCAAAATAAATGAAATAAAAGATGGATCTATTGGTGAAAACCGAAAAATGGCAGTGATAGATCAAAACAAGAGAAAAATAAATAGCGAATCTGACAGTGAAAACCTTTTTGAGGCACTGAAGGATGAGAAACTTGACACTCTTCCCAAGTATTATCATGAAAGATCTTCTATTTTGATCGAGCCAACATAATCAATCAACATAAGTACAACAGAGCAGCCAAAATTTTTGCAACTTGCAGCATCATTAACAGTTGAAGAAGTCCTGAAATTCATGGAATTCTTGAAGGAAAATCAAATCAATTTTGCTTGGTCATATGCTGATATGCCAGGGTTAGATCCTAACTTGATAATGCATCATTTATCTATCAAACCAGGGGCAAAACTTATGAAGCAAAAGCTCAGAAAAATGCATCCACATGTTGCATTATTGGTCAAAGAAGAATTAAAGAAGCTTTTGGATGTTGGATTCATTCGAGTTATTGATTATGCCGAATGAATTTCCAATATTGTACCTGTTCAAAAGCCAGATGGAAGGATCAGAGTTTGTACAGATTTCAGAGATTTAAATAAGGCTTGTCCCAAAGATGACTTCCCTTTGCCCAACATAGATATGATTGTTGATTTAACTGCTGGCCATGCAATGTATTCATTAATGGATGGATTTTCAGGATACAACCAAATAAAGATTGCACCAGAGGATCAAGATAAAACAACATTCACATGCCCTTGGGGTACCTATTGCTGGAATGTAATGCCATTTGGGTTAAAGAATGCCGGAGCTACTTATCAAAGAGCAATGACAACTATTTTTCATGATATGATGCATACATTCATGGAAGATTATGTTGATGATTTACTTGCCAAATCTCATACACGAGAAGAACATCTAGAAATATTGTCAAAAATATTTACCAGAATGGAGCGGTTCAATGTTCGACTTAATACAAAGAAATGTGTCTTCGGCGTGACATCTGGAAAACTTCTAGGATACATTGTTTCAGAAAAGGGTATAGAGGTTGATCCAGAAAAAGTACAAGCTATAATGGACATGCCCCCACCACAAAATATCAGTCAACTTCGATCATTGCAAGGACGACTACAGTCCATCAGAAGGTTTATAGCTCAACTGGCAGACAAAAGCTTTCCATTTACACATTTATTGCATAAGAATGTCTCATTCAAATGGGATGGCAAATGTGAAGCCGCATTCAATCAGAGTAAGCAATATCTTATGCACCCACCAGTTTTAATTCCATCTATTCCAGGAGAGCCACTCATACTTTATATTTCAGCAACAGAAGTATCCTTAGGAGCATTGCTAGCACAAGAAGATTCTACAGGTAAAGAAAGGACCATATACTATATCAAAAAAACTCTAATAAGGCATGAGTTAAACTACAGTTTCATTGAAAAAGCTTGCCTTGCAGTGGTATTTGCTTCTCAAAAGTTGCGACACTATATGTTGGCTCATACAGTTAAGCTGATAACCAAGATTGATCCACTAAAATACCTATTAAGTAGAGCTACCTTAACAGGAAGACTTGCAAAATGGGTTATGATCTTAAGTGAGTTTGACATTCACTATGTAGATCGAAAAGCTATTAAAGGATAGGTTATTGCAGATCAGTTGGCTGAAGCACCTTTACAAGAAGAAAATCCAATGCACATTGAGTTTCCTGATGCAGATGTCTTCACAGTAACAATTCAAAAATCATGGACATTGTATTTTGATGGATCTTATACACAATATGGCTCGGAGGCAGGGATTCTCTTTGTTACACCTGAAGGACATACCATTTCACGATCATATCGGTTGATGTTTCCTTGCACAAATAACATAGCTGAATATGAGGCATTGCTCATAGGATTGAAAATAGCTTTGGAATGGCAGATTACAGAGCTGGAAGTCTACGGTGATTCACAACTTGTCATTAATCAAATTAATGATGATTATCAAACTAAAGATGATAAGTTGTTACCTTACAAGAACATGGTGGATGATTATAAAAAATATTTTGTGTTAATCAAGTTCTCACAAATATCAAGGATTGATAATAAGGCTGCAGATGCAATGGCTACCATTGCTTCATTATTACAATTATCAGAAGATCAAATCAAGCATAAATTCTTAGTGGAACAATTGTTTTCTCCTGCCTATGATAATCCTGAGACCCAAGTCATATGCCATTTAACCGGTTCTGACTCACCTTTATATGGAAAGATTTATACCTATCTGAAAGATAACATTTTACCTTCAGATTTATCTCGAAACCAAAAAAGGAATTTCATACGCCAATCATCCCGTTATACCTTAATTGCTGATATCCTTTATCAACGTGGTCTTGATGGTACGCTCCTTAGATTTCTTGAACGTGACGAATCTGAAAAATCCTTACAAGAGGTTCATGGTGGTATTTGTGGAACTCATTCAAGTGGGTTGAATTTAGCCAAGAAACTTGTCAGAATGGGATACTATTGGCCTACCATGGAGAAAGATTCTTTTACTTTTGTCAAGAAGTGTTCTAAATGCCAGATTCACGGGAATCTTATTCATGCACCTGCATAGGAACTGCAACCTTTCACTCCAACATGGCCTTTTTCTCAGTGGGGACTAGATCTTGTTGGAAAAATTCATCCTTCATCATCAAATGGTCATAAATTCATCATTACAGCTACGGAGTATTTTACAAAATGGATTGAAGCTGTTCCTTTGACAACAGTGACTGGTAAACAAATATCTTCATTTATCTTAAATTACATTATCTGTCGATATGGAATTCCTAATTCTATCATCACTGATAATGGAAGACCTTTCAAGAATCAAGCTATTGATGAACTTTGTGAAAGATTTCACATCCAACACAGGTTCTCTACACCTTATTATCCACAGGGTAATGGTCAAGTAGAAGCTTCCAACAAAACAATCTTGAAGATCTTAAAGAAGACAGTAAATGATGCCGGACGTGATTGGCATGTCCAATTAAATCCAACTTTGTGGGCATACAGAACAAGCATTCGCACCCCAACAGGAGCTACACCATATGCCTTGGTCTATGGAGCAGAAGCAATCTTACCATTAGAGGTTGAAATACCTTCGCTTAGGGTCTCACTCAAGGGATTGATAAGTGATGAAGACTATAGAGTTTCTGGTCTGCAAGAGCTAGAATTGTTAGATGAAAGACGTCAACATGCAGCTGATCATTTGAAGGGATATCAATAGATTATGTCTCGTAGTTATAATCACAGAGTTAAATCACAGACATTTCAAGTGGGTGATCTAGTTTTGAGAGAAAATCCACGTAATCAGCAAGACAGAGAAAAGAAAGGAAAATTTGAACCTAACTGGCTTGGTCCATTTGTTATCATTGCAGCATACGGTTCTGGTGCATATCAGTTATCCACGTCAGAAGGGGACCTGTTTGAAGAGCCAATCAATAGCATTCATCTGAAGAAATTTTATGTCTAAAATCATAAAAGTCCTGAAAATCAAAAAAATCATAAAAAGTCTTTAAAAAAAATAAAAAAAAATCATAAAAAGTCTTGAAAAAATCAGAAAAATCTTGAAAAAGTGCAATAAAAACAAGTGGTGAAAACCTGGCAAACAGGCACTACTTGTGATCAAAATAGGCTTTTCCATCTATTATCTTATGTCTTGCATCCACTTTAGTTATCATCCTTTCATATTTATCATCTGTATATATCCGTATCATATGACAGGGATCCTTTTGTTTCATCATGGCTTGATGAAATTTGTATATATCCATACTCTTTAAGTTGTGTTTACACTGGAGGTAGGAAACATAGACTGAACAGGGGCAACGAGCTTTTTGAACATCACAAACACAAAACAGTTTGCCAAAACACAATAAACATGGCTGTATCAAATCAACCACAACATGCTTATTCAATGCCAATTGACGTCAAAACAATATGATTCAAACAAACTAATTGAAATGAAAACATCAATAATGATAACTAGTTTGGATGATCTTAATCTGAATAATGTTTGAAATACTTTAAGCAAGATTTGAATGGTTGTTTGATTTTTCTATCATATCTCTGGAGCGATTCGATGATGTATTGAACTAGAAAAGCAAGGAAGGAGTATGATTTTTCTTTGTCTGCTGTTTGCGAGGAAATCATTAGTACTATGCAAATTGGTCACGAGACATGCTCTACTATGTATCATGGATGACATTTTGGAATTTGCATAGGAAACGGGATAACTCTTGTCTGTTTATGCAAGCAATACTCAGGTCATCTCGGTTTAATTATACCTAGATGCTTGTATTAACTTTCTATATTAAAATCATGAAAGCAATACTCATGTCATCACTGGTGCTAACATACCCTTTGATGCTTGTATTAAATTTCAACATTTCAATGCTCTATGATGATACAAAAAGAAAAAATAAGCTCTCCAAATGGCGAAATTGTATGGATGTCCTGCATGGTTAGTATAGATTGCATTCATGTTAGAATTTGCATTTTGCATTCATAAATTTCCCAAAAAGCTGGCAAAGAATCAAATGGTTTATATCTTTTTACATACATGACTGAGTATATTTTGACATTCACAAAAACATCATTTTATACATTTTTCATATATATTTGCATTAGAAAATCATAAAATCAAAGCATACATCATATACATCATAAACATATACATTCATTCATCAAATAGATTTCATCTCATAAATCATGTATACATATATATCATAACCATGAAAACATCATATCATACACATCATGTATATAGTAAATAGACACATTTATATCATCATAAATCATCGCTGCATTTTATATATATCTCAAAAATGAATGTCAAAATGTACAAGGATGTCAACTACAAATGATATAACATCATCAAAAATGAGATCATCTCAAGGTGTATACAAAATGTCTCAACAAAATATCATGAAAATATCATCTACAATACACTAGGCAGTGCTATCCTCTGATGGAGCTGGTCTGGGACCTGTACCACCTACCCCTGATGGACCTGTACCACCTGCTCCTGATGGACCTACACCGCCTGTCCTTGATGGCCCTCCTGGAGGTAATGGCTGTGTCACACCCCTGCTGGTAGTACGAGAACGACTATGGGTAGACCGTGACTGAGCATAACTCTCCCTCCGCTCAGGTGGAACCGCATCATGATATCTAGTCCTATAAAACTCAGCCTCTCGGGTCGCTCTAGTCACCTCTCTCATCATATCACCAGTCAAGGTGCTACCTGCTACTCTCTG
Organism: Sequoia sempervirens; assembly: GCA_007258455.2. NCBI lineage: Eukaryota > Viridiplantae > Streptophyta > Pinopsida > Cupressales > Cupressaceae > Sequoia > Sequoia sempervirens. The sequence continues at coordinate 168,230,216 of VDFB02358134.1, read as the reverse complement.
TAGGCTATCCGCCAAAGCAATGGCCTGCTCACCTCACTGTCTTGCTGTATCCCTCTCAGCAGTAACCGAAGTCAACTGTCCCTGCAACTGTGAAATCAAGGCCTGTGCCTGTGCTAGTTGAGTCTGTAAACTCTGTACTGTACTCTGTAGAGATGATATCTGACCTGATACTGTTGGATCTACTGAAGAAGATGGATCTATGTGTCGCATCCGTGGTCCACCTCTACCACCTCTGCCACCTCTCCTACCACCTCTCCTACCACCTCTATCATCGCCCCTACCACCATCACCTCTGCCTCCACCCTTCTCATCATCACCTCCCTCCTCATCATTTCCTCCACTCTCATCATCATCACTGTCCTCTGAATCGTCACCCTCTGAAGCTGAATCTCTTTGTTGTCGTCTCTGTGCAGCAACAGGAGCAATCGCCTCATCAGGATCAAACATACGTGGTGCCAGATGCTCTAGGACATACTGAAAATACTCTGGTGTTGTCCCTGCCTCAAGGACATCCACTCGGTAATCCCACATCACCGCTCCTAAACTGATGAACTCTGCCACTGCTGTCTCATAGGAAATCCGTGGACCCCACACTGCAAGCTCTGGCTGTCGCCGTGCATAAATGGCTGAACCCACAGGCATACCCTGAATCCGTCCAAACTGCCGACATACTCGTCCAACAAGAAATCTCTCAATAATCCATGGAGTCTGCCCAATCAAAAATTTGGAAGTACATACATACGACATCTCCCTCGCATCCTCTGGCCATGGCTCACAATCTAAATATGGTCTCCAACATACTGTATCCAGACTATCCAAAAGCCGCTACTAATGCACTAGTTTTCCCAGTCTCGGCTGAGCAATAATATGAGCATATCTCCATCTATACGATCGACCAGCTGGTCACTGTCCTCGAGTCAATGGACGTAAAACATCAAAGTGCTCCCATGCCCATATCTGTAGTAATGAGCACCCAACAACAAAACTCCGGCCTCTACCATAAACAATATGATGTAACTCATCATATAAGTGGGCTAGCATGCATGTACCCCACGCATACCTTGTCCCCTGCATCACCATACTCTCCAAAACACAACCCAACCCGATCGCGAACCCCTTCGACCTATGGTCGGGGCATAACACACCTCCAATAAATCCTGCAAGTATAGCTGGTAAAGGCGGATATGTATCTGTCATCTCGGCCCATGGGATGAAATATCCGGCGATCTGATCATCTCTGAATATACGTCTCAAAGAATCAGTGCCTCCAACCTCTCGGCTATCAAATACAACTATCTCTCCCATCACTGGGATCCGAAAGATGCGATATACATCCTCAGGGGTCACTGTAATCTCTCCGGTCGGTAAATGAAATGTGTTGGTGTCACTATGCCACCGCTCTGCAAGTGCTGTCAATAAAGCCCTGTTGAGGCGAACCTCAGGCATATCAAGCAATGAACTCAATCCACATGCATCAATAACATCTCGATCTGACTATAATAGCTATGGTATCAAACTCCATGCACTAGGGAATGCCTCCCGTGACTGCAAAACACCTAATCTCTCCTGTTGACACATCATCAAAGCAAAATCAGTATCAAATCATCATGACGTATCAATCAAAACAAAACATCAAACTATTTGTTTTTCATTTTCATGAAAGCAAATAATCAAAATTATGTTTTTTTTTAACAACCTTAGATGCAAACATATCAATCAAACTATGTGTTTTTCATCATCATGGAAAGCAGATAATCAAAATCATATTTGTTTTTAACAACTTTAAAAGCAAATCTATCAGTTCTTATTTGTTTTCCAACAACTTTGGGAACAAATTTATCATTCACCACAACATACAATCAAAAGCGCTACAAAAATGATCATGGGTGCTACAGAATTTATCAAAAGCGCTATAATATTAAGGGCGCTACAAAACATATCAAAGGCGCTACCCTTTTCATCAAGAGCGCTACGAAATCAAAAGCGCTACAAAAATGATCACAAGCGCTGCAAAATCTATCATATGCGCTACGAAATTAAATGCGCTACGAAAATTATCAAATGCGCTATGAAAAGCCTTAAGGGTGCTAAAACACCAAATTTTTCACATAAAACATTGAAAAACGTGCCACAAACGAAAAATTTTCAAAAAATAGGAGTTTCACGAGATACATACCGGAGGTCCATAGTGTGCTGGACGCTGATGTCGTTGGATACGCTCGAAACGGTGCTGGTGAATAGGAAGTGCCATTTTTTTTTAACTCGAGAGCTCAAAATTTGCAAATTTTACTAGGTTAAAATTGAAAATGACATGGAAAATGACATTTTTAACCTATATAAGGGTAAAATTGGTGGGTTTTATCACATTTTAAAATATCAGGGGCAATTTTTGACATTAATTTTCATTTCATATCTTTCCGGGTCAATTTCTTCGCATGATTATTTTCAAACGATGAATCAACATCTTCAAAATCATAAAAATCAAAAAATTCCACAAAAATTTACATTCACAAAAATTCAAAATATTATCGATTCATCGTTCGCGGGGGCATATACCTATCAACATTTGACGGTTAACAACTGGGGAAAATTTCAAACAATTCTTTGAAGCAATGCGTAAAACACACCACTTCAAAGAGGGGCAAAATGTATACACCTAAAAATGGTCACATCACATTGTCTGGTAATTAATTAAATATTTTTAATATTTAATTAAATCTCTGAATTTCATCTACGTATAAATAAATTTAAATAATTTATTTATATTGTTCATTCTTTCATTTTGATTAAATAAATAAGTTTATTTAATCATCTTTTCTTATTCATTTCTTAATTAATTAAATAAACATTATGATTTATTTATATTAATTATCATTTAATCTTGGCTTGGATATTTAATTCAAATAAAGATTAAATATTTCCTCTCTTTTAAATTAATTCCTTCTAAAAATCCTCTCACAATTAAATATTCAAAATATTTAATTAAATTCTTCTAAAGTCACATCATAATTAAATATTCTAAAATATTTAATTAAATCTTCTATAGTGCAAAAAATAAAAAATCAAACTCAATAAATGAAATTAAATAAATTTATCTATTTATTTAATTTGAGGATTATCTTCAACAGCCGTGGAAAGCAAACTGCCAAAATAGAAAAATTAATTTTCTCTGTTTCTGTGCAGGCTTGTTCCCGTGGGTTGAAGACAGGAATCCATTCTTCTCTCCAACTTCCCAACATCTTCCATCTTCTTCTCAATCTCTCCATCTCTCACCTTTCAATTCTACCATACAATCTCATAGCCGTTGATCCTTGCCAGCCAGGATTGTGCCTGCAAAAATCTATAAATAAGACTGCCGGGTACTTCAAATGATAGAAGCTTTCAGTAGAATAACTATAGCCAAATTGCAAGTAGTATAAACCTTTTTAGCATCATAGCATTAGCATAGCATAGAATTATGTCATATCTATTCCATATCATAACATCTTCCGTTTACAGCCCCTGTGCATAATCCACAGCCCCTGTCCATATCCGTCAGCATTTTCACATTCACTAGCATATAGGATAGAATTTCCTTTGCATACTCATTCTGCAGCAGCCATTTGGAGAAGCTGAGCTTACAAAAATCTGAGAGCAACAACTTTGAACGAATCTCTGGAGATAGAGGAAGATGGAACGCCTCTGAGGAAGTTTTATTTCTTTGTTTGAAATTAAATCAATTAGCAATTTCTTCAGTCTAAAGTTCCATTATTTGTGTTGTTTATTTTCAATTTAATTGCATAAATCGAACATACACAGTTTTTAATTCAAATAATTAATGAAATTGCTTGGATGAAGCTATAGGTTCATGTAATTCGAGTATCAAGATCTTTATAAGAAGTTATAGTTTAGGATATAATGGTATGATGCTGTAATGAAATATTATAGAAGCTTTATGGTTCTAAGTGTTAATCTGTTATCCAATTATGCATGTATTGAGATTGACTCCATTTCCTGGGTTAAGGCATTGATCTGGGTTTTGTACTTGTGAAGCGATTCTTGGTCTCTCATTAGCCAATCAAATTCATAAAAAATTTCTTATTGAATTGTAATTGTTATTATTTCATATCAGATTTATCATTCTCTGCTCTAAATGTTGAGTGTTGTGAAGGATTAGCCATCCTTTTGAAATATTTTATTTATTGAGCATTTACAAGATAATTCATCTGTTATTTGCAATGTACTTGGTCCTTAAGTTCATAAGTCTTTAGGTACATTGTGGGATCACCCTCTTGGGTTTTGTAGAGCCCAAAGTGCAGGAGGGAAGCATTATTGCTTTCAATCGTTCTTTGGCCAATCCCTTCAGGTTTCTAAGAATTGGAAATGCAAATTCCATAGGCTTCTTTGAAGATAAGCTTGGTTCTTAAAAAACAACCAATAGATTGGTGACTCCACTGGGGATATTTGTGAAAATGTTCATGTCCTAGTATGCTTTGTCCACACATTGCAATTAGAGTCATATATATTTACAATGGGTATCAAATTTTGTAACTTAGGATTGTTAAATTTTCCCGCCATTTATCATTCTGAGATCACTTGCATAAAATCTCTATCAAATACTTGTGTTTCTTTGCAAATATTCCACTTATAGTGTTGAGGGTTGGCGTAGGAGTTCTCTATGTTTCTGAATCCTTGCAATTCTCTAAAATATCCGCATAATTGTTATCATTATTTACAATTTCCAATCATTTTGGGTGGTGATTCTGAAGTCTTTGCACTAGTGTCTATTATTTGAAGAAATCAAGAAAGTATTGAAGAGGAGGAATTGCGAAAGAAAGATGAGGAAAACCAGAGCTCACATGAAGAAGCATCTGGAAGAAAAGTTGGAAGGAAAGCTTCAAAAGACTCCCAAGTAATCATGTATACAAAAGGACACAAATACAAGTAAGTGTACTCCACATCCTATCCTTGAATTAGCTAAATCTTTAGGAAATTGTAGTAGTCATGAAAGCTAGTAGAATTTGTTAGGGTTGGATTATGAGGATGAAGAAGATTGCACTAATAAGAATGTTGTAAGAATTTGTAAATACAAGCCTAGTCAAAGTAGAAGTAGAAGTAGGCATCATCATCGTAATATTCCTACCTCTAATGTTGCTACTAGTGGTATTCTCCCTCCTATGTCTAATGGATACTCTCCTTTTCCACCTAACTTGCTAACTGGATCCAATGATGATACCCAAAACCTTATAGATCTGGAAGAATCCTTAGATTTTGAGATTACTCTCCCAAAACTTAAGGAGGTTTTTGGAGATATTAATGCTCTTGGAAGAGAGGTTAAGATCCAGGCTGAGATAAGAAGGAACAAGGAAAGGGAAAGAGAGGAAAAAATTAGAAATGCCATGAGTGAAAGAGAGACACTAATAAGACAAATGGAACATATGAGACTCCTGAACCAAGCTGAACCTGAACCAATTACCATAGGTCCTGTTATATCTGAAATCCTTGACAAGAAGATTCAGCCTGACCCTGTAAAAGATGCCAGTACCACTACCCGAACCAAGTCTGCAGTCACTAGGACTGTTGCTCCACACCCCACTGAAAATGTTTCCAACCCACTAGTTGATAAGGGAAAGCAACCTATGAAAAATTTGGTTATAAATGAAAATTCCACATATGAAAAGCCTCCTATACCCCCTAAATTAGAATCTATTGAAGATCAATAAAGGAAGGAAAATGAGGACCTAAAAAAATAATTAGAAAAGATGCAAATTATGGAAACTAATGTTGAGATGAAAAGAAAGATTGATTTATTGAAGACTTCATGCTTAGCAGATGGTGTCATGGCATCTAGTTCACAAAATCCTTCTCATTCAACAATAAAGCCTACACCCACAGTTGATGGGAAGAATTATGGTCATATAGATCAATCCACCCACAATTCCAAATATTTGAGTACAAGTAGTAATGATTGTACCCACAATCAATTTACTAATAGAAACATGGATCATAAGAGAGGAGGTGGAGAATCTAATAGAGTTAAAGAGGACTTGGAGAATCAATTTGATAGGCAACATATGCAATTGGAAAGGTATAGACAATTGTGCTTTGATGGGATCCCTGGATGCCCAAATCCCATTGACAATGATATCAGGCTTGTGTTGAGCAAGTTTACTGGAAATAATGCAATATCGAGGGATAATCACTTGAGGTCCTTTCTCAATATACTTGATGATTATGAAGTAGAACATGAGAATGTGGTTATGAAATTGTTCATGCAGTCATTGATAGAGGATGCAAGGGATTGGTATAGAGGTTATTCAGATGGTAGCATTGTCTCATGGGATGAATTTAAGAGAGTTTTTATAGAACAATATGGAGATAAGACTAGCCCTAACTTTATGCTCAATGAATTCAATAATATCACTAAAGGACATAATGAGATGGTGTCTAATTTTAACATCAAATTTTAGAAGGCTATGAATAGGTTACCACCAAATTTGAGGTTGAATGATCAAGTGTGCCTTGGCACTTATTGTAATGCATTTGATGCTAATATGGCTTACCACCTAAGAGATAAATACCCTCAAACTTTGATGGATGCATTCAAAATTGCTCTACACATTGAAAGTAATAGAAGAGCTTCATGTAAGGTGGGAAGAAGAGATGATGTTTAAATTATGAAGAAACCCAAAGATAAACAAGAAAAGGCTTCTGGCTCAAATCCTAATTATGATGAGAGATGGGATAAAGTGATAAGCACCCTCAAAGATACCAAATATACTGTTGCAAAAAATGAAAAGGGGCTTGGAAATGACAAACAACAGTTCCAGAAGAATGAAAATCCCCCAAGGCTCTAGGATTATCCTTACAAAACCAATTGGAAAAATGGAAAGCCAATCCACAATAATCAGAAAAATACAAAAGATCAGGTCACACTTGATCCTTTGTAAAAGCACTCTGCAAATTTCACTAATGAAGCTCCTTGGTGTATGGTTTGTCAGTTTCCCCACTCTCCTCACCAGTGCATAGTTGCAAAATTGGTGGAGGATGAACAAGGTGTACCAAATGATTATGATTAGTCCCATGAGGATGATGGTGAAGTTAATGTGATTATGAGTAGGTCTAATTTTGCTAATGATGATTGTTCATCTGATGAGGAGTCCCGTGAAATTGACGTGGACAGTCAAAGGAAAAGATCAAATACATATCACCAGAAAGTTCTCCCTGATGAAGACAATGATGATGATCATGAAGTGTGTACATTAAAAATAGTTGAGAATGATATGTCTCTAAGGAGGCCCTAAGATGAGAGAATTGCAAAATTAACCATAGCCTTGGCGACATAGGCAAGAGGTTCCAACCACTTGAGAAATAGAACGGTGGGTGGAGACCAAGGCAAGGTTGGTAGCTTCTTCATCAAAGAGAAGAATGCAAAAGGAAAAGAATCAAAGGCTTATAATAAAGTGGATGGGGCTAAAATCAAGGAAGGAAAGGGACAAAAAATTTGGGAAAAGAAGGCCGAAAAACCAAAGACTAGTGGAGAAGTCATATCTCCTGTTGTGAAAGTGAAGATGTTGGTTGTTTTTAGAGAATCAAGCTGATCTTCAAGGAAGCCTATGGATTTTTCCATTTCCAATTATTAGCAACCCGAAGGAATTGGCCAATGAATGAGTGAAAGCAATAATTCTTTCCTCCTGCACTTTGGGCTCTGCAAAACCTGGGAGGGCGATCCCACAATGTATTTAAAGACCTTTGCACCTAATGACCAAATACATTGCAAATAACAGATAAAATTCTCATACAATAGCTCAAAAAATGGAATGTATCAAAGAAGTTGGCTGCTCCTTAACGACACTCAACATTCAGAGCATGAGAATGGTGAAAATTAACACAAAGTAATAACAATTGTAACTCATTTGGAAAGTTGTTTATAAGAATTGTTTTGCTGCTAAATTGAACAACAAAATGTATCATGAACACTCACTTAGATCAATGCCTTATCCTAAAAATGGAGTCAATCTCAAAACCCATACAATCTGATAATAATTTAACACATGACATCATTTAAGCTTTGACATTACTGCATTATAGTATTTCAACATTATATTCTCGACCATAACTTCTTATTGATATCTTAGTGCTTAATTTGCATAAACCTATAGCTTCACTCAAGCATTTGCATTAATTATTTGAATTAAAAAGAAAGAATGAAACCACACACCCATTGGAAATCGAGACAAATAAAATAATGCTTGATCATATTATTCATAATTCATGAAACAACTACATGGAAGAGAAACGAATTTGAATTTACACCATTCTATATTATATTGCCAGTATTGCTATCAAAATTACATATGCATTGACAAAATCAAAACCTAGGAAAAAACTCTAAAATGCTCTGTATTTCCTTTACAAAGTTCTCTGTGATCAATTACAAGCAACCAACCTGTACTTCTAGCCCTGAATTCCTTCTTATAGAAATGAAGGAGAAAAAAAGCTTCGAGCCAAAAAGTACACATATCATTATTCTATTGGACCATTACAAAATACATTCCCTTTGTAGTTATATTTGCATTTTCAAATGGAGGGAAATGTTACATGAGTCAAAAGTTATTTTCATTTGTTGTTGAAGATCAAGTCCTGCCTTCTAAAAGGAATCTTTGAGCTCATTTGACAATATCCATGTGCTCCAAAAAAGTTTCCACATACACCAAACAAAGATGAAAGAAAGCATAAAAAGAATAAGGTAGAAAAGACGAGAAACTCATCCACATCTACAACCTGGTCATCAAATTCAAATTGGAGAGAAGACAATAGTTTATCCATACTTTAGAAAAAGCCTAATCTGTACTGGTTCTAGGCTATTCAATGTGCTTCTCCCATCCGTTATTCACCATGTTTGTAGACTTAAAACCAAAATTGTACTTACCACTCCACAATCATAGCTCACTCTCCTAACACATCCAAGTACTTATCCTTCTAGGATTGGAATTCTTCTTCTCTTGGCCAGTTGAATTTTATGACATCATCAACCTTTTGCCTGTAAGGTGAATACTTAGTGACAACCTGGTTTGCCTCTTTATCAAAATCCTCCAGGACAACTAATGAGGTATAAATAACCTCATGATTATGATAAGCTAAATACCCTTCTTTGTTCTTTCCAACCACCTCAATCATGTCAATGTGTTTATTTTTAAGAGCAATATTTGTCTACTTTTTATGAAATGATGTATAAATCTTTATTTCTCAAATTGATTGGAATTAGCTAGCTAATGTTGATATAATGGTATAGAATTTAAGTCATTGTACAAGACTTATGCACGACCAATGAATGAAGTGGACTTCAAGTGGTTGAAGCTAGAGCACTGGAAGTTTGGGGCCAGAAATTTAGGCATGCATAGTGGAACGATTTCTTTTAAAGCTTTCTGTTAACTTTATGTTAAAAACTTTATGGCTCCACTCAGAGCCTTTATTATGTTTTATGTCATGAACATCAGTTAGTTGGTTAGTTGTAATTTTTTTTAAGACTTTTTCAATGGTATTCTCCTACCATCTGAAAATTAGGATTTTGTAGTGGTACAATATATATATATGTGTAACTACCAAAACAAGGATATGTTGTTATGATATGTTTTTAATGTCGTTCAACTATGTTCTCTATGTTGCTACACTTTTATGATATGAATAAATAAATATCACTAGTCTTTATTTTGAGTAATTTATTCTGAGTAATGGGAGTGCTATGAATGAATTTTATTTGAAGTTGTGAAAGTACCACATGTGATTTGAGCTAATTGTTAGAACACCTGAGAGCTAGCTACTCGAGGGATCTCGTAAAGTAGATAAGTATTTTTATTGTTAATACTGTTACTTTCATTCTATACATGTTAAATTTAGATGAATGTTATTTTTGTGTTGAGCTCTGTCATGTGTTCTTGCAAGTCATGGTTTTAAGTTTATGATCTTTAAGTTCCATTTATTTGGAAATTCTGGAGCACCTTCTCCTGTTGTTAATTACAAGTCGTTAAGTGTACTTTTAGTCAGTAGTTATTCGTTAATAGTTATTCGCCTTTGTTTAAATTTGATAGTTTAAGTGAAAGTGTTGATTCATAGATAATTTATATGCTTTCTAGAATAGGAATTTGGATGCTTTCTAGCTTAAACAATTTTTTTCTTTCTAGTTTAATTTATGTTTTCAACCATTTCAAAAAAAAAAAAATCTTACTAAGAGAGATGGCCAAAATATCCCCTATTGCATACAACCTTTGGACACTACCTGGTCGACATAATTGACATATTTTTAACTAAAGTGTTAGGACCTTAAGACAACTTGTCAACAACTCCTACATGAGCGAGCATATCCATATTCTTCTTCAGCATACTCATATCATTTCCTTGATAGATCAAAGCTACTTTCTTTGAAATTACTTCATTTGTTTCCTTCCTCCAATCCTGCAAGGTTTTAATATTACCATTATCTTTTAATATGGAAGGGAGGAGACCATGATTCATTTCATGAAAATTCTTGAGTATCTCCCTTATCTTTGCCTCCAAAGGCTCTATCTTTCCCCTGAATTTCTAAATCCCATTTATAGTCTTGATGGTAGGTTGGATTTTATCAGGGTTATTTATATCATGTTTAGCTCCCACAACCATCATCCTCAACTCTTGTAGCCTAGGGATCCATGTTTCCATAAGTGGAATAGCTACCTCCTTATCAATATCAAAATTGTTTACTGCATCCTTCATGGCAAAATAATTGGCATGGATGCTAATTAATCTATTGTTGACTCCTCTATTCAAATTCTCCAAAACTGCAGTGATAATTTTCCTATTGCTAAGAAATACTTCTCTATCATGTTTATCACATTTCTCTTTATATTCCTTTAGCTATTCAAGTAGCTCTTCCTTGTTGACACCCTCCTTTGCTTGTGGTGCCTTTGATGTGGTAGGCTCTTCAATTGAGATGGGAAAACTTCCCATATTGTAGGGCACAATTTCCCATGAAGAACTTGTGGGAGGTGTATAAACAACATGTGTCGATTCATGTGAAGTAGTGGGAGAAGTAGCATCAGTTTGCATTGGTTCCCCTGATTGCAAATTTTACAATATCTTTTAATAATGCCAGTTCTATTTGTAGTTTCATTGTTTGTTGTTGATTCTTTCCATAATCAACCAACAAATCATTATACTTTCTAAATTGTTCCTTCTCAGCTGTAACAAATTCAATCATTACCCTTGTAAATTGTGCAACATTAACTGACATTGTTGCAACTTCAACAGTTGATGTATCAAATACTCTCTTTATTATCAAGCCTCCCCTATAATCTAAAGTAGGCTCTATAATGTCAAGCTTCTTTGTGTTGGGGGCTAAGGACCAAATGGCCAATGTATCCAACTATTCACTGAATGTAGATCCTTACAGTGCTATGGAAGCTTCTTCCTTAGAATTATAAAGAGGTCTGTCACATCTTTTCACTTTATCAAATGCAATTGCAGAGGCTAAGTCCCATTCTAGCAATAGAAAAACACCACTCTTCCTCACTAGCTCTCTACCTTCAGATGTAGTCATTCCTTGAAACTTGTATTTCATTTCTTCTATTACCTGTTCTTGAATGGTTGCATTAAGTAACTCTGGATGGAGGCTTCTTTATAATGCAATATTATTTATAAATCCATCCTTTTTAGCTCTCCAAGTAAACTCCACGAAAGCTTTGGATTTTTCAAAAGAATCATCATCAAGGACTTTTGTACATGCTTCAACCCTAACATCATCAATATTATTTATTCCAGTAAGGCTAGCTTTGCTCAACCTTAAACCCAGCTGTTGTGGTACTATTTATCTTGGTGGAGAAGGAATTCCACATTGCATCTCTTCCTTTGATACCCAAATTTCATCATCAAAATCATCATCATAGTCCACCAAGCCATTGGATTCAACCCTTTGTTTCTTTTGAGGTGGCTGCCTAGGTGATTGATCTAGGGGATATTTTCACTGAAAATTGAAGAATCTTCAATGCTCCAGAATTCAAAACCATTAGAAAGAGCACAAGATACTGATTCCTATGCAACTTGAACGAAGCGAAAAGGAGTCCGTTTACTTAAGTTACGACAAGTCAAAATTTTGGTCAAACTGCCATCAGGGGTCGTCTAGGAAGCGAAAAAAACGATCATCTCAGAAATTGATAGAACTGGCATCAAGTCGAAGAGCTCATCGAGAAAATTCCAACAACGTTTGTTTCATCGAAATCTAATGTCGTATGCTCAAGATAATGGCAGTCAAAGTTCAGTTGACTTGTGGTATGACTAGTGACATTAGCATGACGCCATCATGTCAACGTGGCATTCTGTACGGTACAGACAGTAAAGTGGACCACCCAAAAGTTGACACGTGGCATCCAAGTCAACACTGTACGAACCAATCTGATGGAGACACGTGTCATTCGTACACACGTCAGCGTCCGCGTTAGTGAACAGTTATCAGCCATGTCAGCCTCTACGTTGGTAGTCGAGTCAGCGGCTGTCAGAAAACATGTCATCATTGTCAGCGAATGATTTTTTGACATGTGGCACCCTCCTGGTGTGACACGTGGCTCACCTCCATATAGCGGTCAGTTGCATTTAGCTGTATTTGTCAATAATAATAAATGGTAGCTCGTGAGGGGCTCGAACCCCCGACCCTATTGCTATCGGCCACCAACCTTGCCGTTACACCAAACAACTCACTTCTAACTATGTATGGTGGGTGATTTTTTTTGATATGTGTTAAGCTCTGAATGAGGGGTGAAAATTCCAACTGCTGGGAGTTGAATCTGGAACCACCGGGATTCAGAATAGGTAAGCCACCGATGAACCATATGATGGTCTTAGTTTAAATGTGGCATCGGTTTGTTTTGTTGAGTTTATCTCAACCGAATGCTTTAAAATAAAGAAATTCCCTCCAAATTGCAAAACAATAATCCTTTTTAAGGATTAGTTGTAACTTATGAAAGCAGTTAAAGCCCGAATAAGGAATAATAGGGGCTAAAATAATATTTTAAAAAGATTATTATGTAATTAAGGAGGATTTTTCAACATTTTGCTATGTAAGGGGGATTGAGATGAAATTCCCAAATCAATTGGTTTTTCACCAATTTGGGAATATTTGTTGTATAAAAAGGGGTAGAAGGGAGGTTGAAAGGCTAAGATTTTTTTGGCTAAGTGTTTGAAGTGAATTTTTGGGAGAGTTGTGAGAAGATTTCCAAGTGATAGTGAATTTGATCCTTATGCATTTGAAGCTTAGCTAAGCTTGTTGCATTTGTTGAGGGATTTTCTTTGTAATTCATTGTCGACCAAGGAGACAGGAATCTTGTATCAGGTGGAAGTTCTTGTAATCATTTTCTGGAGATTAATCGGATCGGTCACTCCATTGGAGCGGACCTGGAGATGTAGTCACGATTGTGGCAAACTTCGTTATCAGATTGTTTGCATTTTCTCTCTCTGTTTCTCTCTCACATTCTGTTTTCTTCACTTTACTATTTCTGCTTAATTAACCATGTTAATGTGTTAATTTCGTTTATGTAATTTGGATTGTAAATTTTGTAAACATTAAGCATTCAATTATGCAATTAGTTTAGATCCTAATCAGATCAGTGATGATGCTTGTCTTTGTGGTGAATCAATGTCAACAATCTTAGGTCCCATTGACCTAGGGGAAGATGGTGGTGGCATCTGTGGCACTGGCGAAGGGGATCTTTGCTCCTTTTGTTGAGAAGAAGTAGTAGTTGTATCCTTTCCCTTTGATTTATTCTTCCTCATGAAAATAATTGTTTTCTATTCCTTGGGAGGTTGGTATGCTGGCATTTCCTCCATAACAGGGATCTCTCCTCCACCCTATTCTTCTTCAACATAAGCTTTCCCTTTGTCTTGAATTATTCTTTCACCTTTTAGGTGACCAACCACTGTCTCAAGATTCTGGAACATATGCTCCATTCTTTGCATCTCATTGGGAATTCCAACAAGAGCTACAAATTGAGGGTCTTTGGATTGCAACTCTCTCTAGTTTGTTGAACACAATCCATATCATTTTTCTCTGCTCTTGCTTCTAGAAATAAAAATATTTTTTATAACATCTTCAGGAAAATAGAAGTTGTGAGTGAACTTAGAACTTCGATTTCTCATCTTTAACCAGGCCATCCATCCTTTGGGGTCATGGTTCCTTGTTCCCGCTCTCCTCATGTTTAGAGGATTGAGTATGTCATTTATTTTATTCCATCCTCCCTTTATCATCACAAAATTTGAAAAACAAGTGTATAAAGGGAAAAAGGTTCCCTTTCCCTGATCCTTCAAGTGGTTGTTTTCCACATCACCTAGTTGCCACATTACTTCTAGAAATATTATTCTCTTTGGTACATCCTTGGGCAACATGTGGGGTGAGACAACTGTACCATATACTCTCAAGATTGTATAAGTGGGATAGGGGATAATGTCTCCCCAATTGTAATCAACCCCCAATTTAGGTCTCCTTTCCTTGGGCCTCAAGAAGTCATGCAAGGCACTTGGAATCCTTGGCATGTTCACAATCAAAACTCTCCTCAATTTGGAGGCAAATAGATTCTCAAACATCACAAAATCAAATTTCCTGTCATCCTTGTCCAGGACGGCGGTCCAAAATTAAATGGGCACCTCCAAATCACCTTCCTTCCTATCCAATGACACATCCTTTCCAAAATAAGTGGCACCTTTGAAAATAATCATGTGCATAAACATGGAATACCAAGAGAATTCAAGCCCATCTTCTCCTTTCTTCATTCTCATCAAATCCTCATGAATTTTTTCTACTAGGTACCCTCCATAATCATATATTGTGTAGTACGTGGGGTGCTGCATATGTTCTTCCATGTACATCCAAGCCATGGGAATACCTGTGACTGGGTCATAACCAATGATTTGGCAGATGGAGTAGAAAGTCCTTTGAAAATAAGACACAAAATAGCTAATTGGGTAGGGCTCGTTGTCTAATGAACCCAAGACGACCCTGCGGCCATCAATAGATGCTAGATAGTTGGGAAACATGTGGGATCTGATTGAGTATATGACCTTTTCATACTCTTCCCTAAGGGTTTTCTCTTTAATTGGAACCATGTCTTCACTCCACTCTGTGAGGTTGAATATTTCAACAATTTCTTGTTTGGTTATCTTGACCATATCAATTCCATCAAAAGTCCTCACAACCCTCATGACTGGGTCATAGTTAGCAGCCACAACCTTCAACAAGTCCACATCCATCTAGATATTGGGTCCCATTAATTTTCCCAAGTTTAAATTCCAGGGATTTCCCACAATAATTCTACAGTTTCTATTATTGAACCAACCACTAAACAATTCCCATCCAGTGTAAGGCAATGTAGCATCCCTAATTGCACTTTGCTTGTCAACCAAACCTTCTACAACTTGTGTACCAAAGAAAAGTAGTTGAGCCTTGGGTTTTTTAGAGGTGGAGGGCTTCAATTGATTAGTTAAGTCCTGGACTATGGGTCTGAGAGGGATTTTTGAGCCAATGACTTCCCCCTTAGATGAAGACGCTTTTACTTTTGGTGTCATACCTCTACAGTTTATGCAGGTTAGGGTTTTCTTCAACAAAACAAGGGTTTATAGCTTGGGTATGGTTTGACACTTAGGAAACTACAATTTGAAAGAAATTACGTTCAAACTGAATGTCAAACCTTAAAAGAAATGGTGAAAACTAGGAAACCCAACAACACAATAAAATCACAATAAAAAACTAGCAAGTTTTGAGTAAGTTGAGAAATAGGATAGCCTTTTAACTTACTGGTTTCACAATTGCTTGAAAACCCTAGCTTTGTCATCGAGCAAGCTTGGAAATCACAACACAAGCTCCTTGAATGCATCGAATGCTTTGAACAATCTTCAATTATGCTTTAAAGTAAGTTTTAATAGCTTTAAAACCTTCCAATTTGGTAGCTCCGCGTCTTGTCTGCCATTAGGTTTTCTCGTGCAAACCAAAATGGCTCACTTTCCTTAAAAATCAAATTTGAATGTTGACCATTGATTGTACAGTGAAATGGATTGACAAACGATCCAGATTGAGTCAACAATGTTTGAAAAAGCTAACTGTAAGCCCTAATCCTTGTCGACCAATTAGAAATAAGTTGCGTGGCAAAGTCTCCAAGTAAGCCACGGGCTCCGCCACTCACTTAAGCACACATGGAATCCACATGTCGGCTTCCTCGCTTTCCCATTGATCTTAATGCACGTGCAACTTTCAATAGTGGGGAGGTGGGGAAAGGATTAGATTAGATCTCAAACCTTCAACATGTGCGTGCCTTTCCACAAGGCTGCTTGCTCGTGCACATATCCTTCAGATGTAACTAATAGCCAAGATTAAAAGATCTCATTTGGTTTTAAAACACGTGATTACAAATCCCTTTAGTAGCATAGACTTTACCTTCTATACCCCTACGCTTGGAATATTTTATTAATATTTCCCTTTCTCTAATGTTCATTTTTCCACTTAGATGGCTTCACGTGGTGCTCTCCTGCTTCCCCGTTGAGATACGAGAGACAAAATTGGGTCCCCTGCGGGACAACAGGGAGCGGTCAAGATTGACCCACGTCATCCATCCTCGACCGTTGATCTCATTCAGAAAGAGTGCTTGCTTCCTTAAAATCTCGACGGGTCCCACTGACAAGGGACACATGTCATTAGCTCGCCAGCCCGTGAGAATATTTTAATGCATATTAAAACTGAGTGGGGGTGTGGGAACCGGTCCAGATGATGACACATCATTCAATACCCACTGTTGATTTGTTTCAACCTAGCACCTACTGAATTTCAAAGATATTGGGCTCGCCACTATAGAGGGACATGTGGCACTCACCCACTAGATTATTTTAATAGGAAATAAAACTGAGCGGGGGAGCGGGGAGTGGTCAGGATTTGATCGTGATGATCCAATGGCCTGGATAAGACCGTCAATTCTACATGCACACACATTAGGTCTTAAAAAGGGGCATGAGTAGGAAAATGATGGGTGGGGACATGAAATATTAAGCTGGGACATTAGATCGACACTTGAAAAATTTAACTCAGACTTCGGATCGCATAGCAAATATTTTGAGGATTTGCAACCCACATAACATAATACAATATTTTTAATAAAACGGAAGGTACTAACCGAGATTGCTAAGATTAGGAAGCAGTAAGGGGATGAGCTAAAAGGCTTAAGTCATGGCTTGAATGACCGGGAACCAGTGATAGGGAGTCAACCATGAAACATAACAATTGCAAAGGATCCAAACTTATGATTTTTTGGAGGGTTTAAGGCACATATAAACCCTATAACATGATAATAGTCAAAGCCCTAAGCCCTAGGTCATGAGGAAAACTAGATTTTGAAATTTTTTTGAGTGAAACACAAAACATTTTCAAGGGTTCCACCAGAAGACACAAAAGCAGAATTTTGAGCCTGAAAAGAAGGATGCCAAGCCCAAAGTTGAAACAAAGAGTGAGCAACAAAAGGAGAGAAACATTGAACAAGGTATGATATTGATTAATCTACCTAAATATACCCTTGTTGATATGTTTCAATTACTTTATCAAGTAAAGGTTTATGTCCCCTTGCTTGAAATGATGAGAATTGATGAGCACAAATAAAAGGTAGTAGCCCTTATCAATGGTGCTACTACAACCTATAATGAATCGGTGGTGTCTAATCCACCCAAAGTGAGTGGGAAGGAAGGGAAAGAAAAGGAGGCTGAGGGAACAATCACTAAAATCCCTCACATTTATCTAGGAAATTCAATAACCACTTGTCCTAGTAATATAGATCCATTTTTTGTAACTCTAATTATTGATAAAAAATTCTTGAAGAACTGTATGATTGATTCAGGAGCATCTAATAATATTATGCCAGTTAAGATCATGGAGGTGATGGGATTGAAAATTGATAGTGACCATGGAAAATGCTACGCTATGGATTCTAGGGAAGTCCCTATGATTGGTGTGATTTGGGAACTTCTATATAGACTAACTGTATTCCCAGAGAAAGAATTCAAAATGAGTGTGACAGTGGTAGAAATTCCACCAAATTATGGAATGTTTCCCTCAATATGGAGTGCTCCATGGGGGGTAGTGTGCAGTGTGATATGTCTTTTACCACTTTTCCAATTGATGGAAAAGATGTTAAACTGGTTAGAGAATCAAGAGTTCCACACATAATTGAACATATTCCTAATAATGATACAATCCACTTTGTTGATACTAACATCAGTGATTTCAGGATAGAAGATTTACCAAGGGAAACTGATAGGAAACTTGCACCTATTGAGAAAGAGATTGCAAATTTATTTGATAATGACGATCTTTGGATAATATATTTTGATGGTGCAAGTTCTAAAGAAGGATTGGGTGCAAGGATATTATTGGTTTCACTCAGTGGCAACACATTCAATTTTTCTTTCACTTTGTCATTTATTTGTATAAAAAATGTTACAGAATATGAGGCCTTGCTTTTGGGGTTAAGGATAGTAGAAAAACATGGGATAAAGAAGTTGAAAGTGATTGGTGATTTAGAATTAGTGATATAACAAGTTAGGTCTAGATTTGCATAAAAAATAAGAGATTGAAGCAATATAGGAATTCTGTTTGGGATTCCATTGAACAATTTGATGCATTTAGAATTGATTAGATGGAAAGAGGCCAAAATAGAGTGGCAAATATACTAGAAAATATTGCACTCAGGCTTGATGATATAACTTTTTCTGGTATCTCCATAGTGGAGGTACAAATAATGCCTTCAATCCCTGACAATATACAAAATTGGAAAGTCTTCAAAGATGATGAAGAAATATTAAGATTTTTGAAATGTGTAGATGAGTATGAAAGTTAGGAGATTTATTTCAGATATTTTTTTGAGACAATGGATGGTAAGGACACAATCTTTGGTAATGAAGTTATTCAATTAAAGGCTAACAAGATCCCTAAAGGCCTTGTAGCCTTGGAGAGGGTCTTTGATAACCAAGATAAAAGTAATGCCAAGACATCTTCCACTCATCTAAAAGATCTAGAAGAGGTGAATTTAGGAACTGAAAATGCTCCTAATTTTTTTTATGTCGGCAAGAAAATGAAGCCCAAGATCAAAGCAATGCTAATTGGTTTGTTGAGGAAATACAAACATGTCTTTGCTTGGTCTTATGATGACTTGAAGGCATACATGGAGGAATTGTTTCAACATGAAATTCCTCTAAAAGTAGATGCAAAGTCTTTCAAGAAAAAGAAAAGACCTATCAATCCCACCTTAGCACCAAAGATGCAAGAAGAGCTAGTGCAAATAAGGGATCCTGGCATAATTAAGCCAATTAGGCACTCCTCTTGGGTGTCTAATCTAGTGCTAATCAGAAAAAAGAATGGGGACATCAGATTATGCATTGATTTCAGAAATCTCAACGTGTCGTCATTGAAGGATAACTATCCATTGCCTAACATGGAAGCCATGTTGTAGAAGGTGACTGGCTATGAGCTCTTGTCCATGATGGATGGTTTTTCTAGCTACAATCAAGTTAAAGTGAAGGAGTTTGATAAGTACAAGACTACATTTACTACTCCATGGGGCACCTATGTTTATGTTAGAATGCTATTTTTCTTGACTAATGTAGGTGCAACTTTTGAAAGGGCTATGGATGTAGCCTTTTTTGATTTTATTGATTTATTTTTGGCAATCTACCAAGATAACTTGGCTACATACTCCAAGAAAGAAGAAGATCATTGTATGCACTTGGAGAAAATTTTCATTAGGGCCCTTGAATATGGTATCTCACTTAACCCAAAGAAATGTGATTTTGGTGTCACTGAAGGAAAATTATTGGGACACATTGTGTTAAAGGAAGGAGTGATAATTGACCCTGAAAGGGTAGTTGCCATTGATAAAATTCCTCAACCAAATAATGTGAAAGGAATTCAATCATTCTTTGGGAAGATTAACTTTTAATGAAGATTTGTTACAAACTTTACAGGGATCACCTGCCCCATATCAAAGATGTTGAAGAAGGGTGAGAAGGTGTAGTGGACTGAAGATCCAAGAAATGATTTTCGAGAAATTAAGCAGGCAATTAAGGAGGCCCCAATCCTAAGGACCCTTGATTCTTCCAAGCCACTACAAATCTTATCATTTGCATCATTCCACACTATTGTTGTAGTTCTATTACAAAAGAATCAAGAAGGTTTTGAACAACCTATTGCTTTTTTTGGCAAGTCTCTTCAAGCTGTAGAGTTGAAGTATGAATTGATTGAAAAGCATGCATATGCATTGGTCAAGGCGGTTAAAAAACTTAGAACCTATCTGGTGGGAGCTACAGTTATTGCATATGTTCCTAATGCTATAGTTAAGGACATCTTCACCCAACAAGAAGTCACATGAAGAAGATGAAGATGGATGAATAGGATACAAGAATTTAATATTAATATCCAAATCATCAAGTTGGTGAGAGGTCAAGGGTTGGCCAAGCTAATGGCTGAAGCAAATTTGGATGCCAATCAAATAAATCAAGAGGATTACTTTGACAGATCACATATTTGTTATATGCAAGATTGTAATTAGTACAAGAATCTTATCTATTACTGGAAAAAGATGCAATTCCCTGAAGGATTAACTGATAATGAAAAGAGGACTCTCAAGTTACAGGCTATTAAATTTGTAATCATTAATGGTGAATTGTGGTGGAGAAATATGGATGGTGTCATGTTGAAATGTGTTGATAATGCAAAAGCTTTGGAGTTGCTAACTGAAATGCATAGGGGAGTATGTGGAGGAAAATATATGGCCAAGACCACTACTCACAAGGTCCTAAGAGTTGGGTTTTGGTGGCCAACAGTCTTCAAGGATGCTCATAAAGTTGTGAGAACATGTGATGCATGTTAGAGGTTCTATAGGAAGCTCAAATTCTTAGGTAATCTACCACTTAGATTAGTTGCAGTCCAGGAACCATTCCAACAATGGGGCATTGACTTTATTGGAGAAATATCAGACAAGTCTAGTGGAGGTCACTCTTGGATCCTTGTTGCTACAGATTACTTTACTAAATGGGTGGAAGCAATTCCAACAAAAAGAGCAAAAAGTAAGGTAGTCATTGATTTCTTGATGGATAACATATTAACTAGGTTTGGAGTTCCTGCGAAAATTGTTTCATACAATGCAATGTGCTTTAGGTCTGAGGAATTCATGAATTTCTATTCTAAACATGGGATTTAGGCATCCTACTCTTCACCATATCACCCACAGGGTAATGGTTAGGCAAAATCAAGCAACAAAATCTTGATGAAGATCATTGAAAAGAATAAGAGATCTTGGGACTCCAAGTTGAAGTTGGCTCTGTGGGTGGATAGGGTAACAATCAAGAAAGTAACTAGATATGACCCATTTGATTTTGTCTATGCCATTGTAGCTAGATTGCCTCAAAACAATCTTATGAAAATGTATAAATTTATCCAAGAATATAATGAGGATGTGTGTGATGAGATGTAACACATAATTGATTCCTTAATGGAGGTTGATGAGATGAGAAGAGATGTTTAGAATAAAAATGCCAAGTTTCAATTGTAGGTCAAAAACCTGTATGACAAGAAAGCATATCCAAGAAAATTTGAAGTAGGAGACATGGTGTTAATGTGGAATTCCAGGTTTTAAGATAAATGAAAAGATGGGAAATTTGATGCACTATGGCTGGGCCCTTATTTGATCAGCAATACCCATGGTGAGGACTTCTACTTTCTACAAGATTTAACTTGTGAAATTCTTGAACTGCTAGTACATGGACAGTTCTTGAAGGCATACTTCTCTTGAAATATGTTCTCTTCCATGTACATTGAAAAATTTGTATGTACTGTATATAGGTTTGGTTTGCTTTGGTCAGGTCTAGTTTGGTTTGACTACCTTGTCTAGGTAGTTTCCTGGTTTTGGTTCTCTATATTGGGTTGCTTCAACCTTGAGATTCTGCGATCTCGCTCTGTTCTAGAAGAATAAACATCCCCAACTGGAGCCACTGGTGGAACCCTCAAAATTTCATATTCCACTTCCTTGAAATAATGTTTGGTTATCTCATTGGCTTGGTTCTTGTCTACTGGTTGGGGTTTATATCACAAGGGTTTAGGGTTTTATGTTATGTAGGTGAGTCTTACTTAGCATATTTTCCTTCCTTCTCAATCCTTGTTCTTTTCGTCTAATTTCCCATTGACCTGCTATGGATGGTTTTCGGTCATTTAAAAAAAAATGAGTCTTTGAAACCCATGTTTCGACTGGTCCCTTATGTCTAGGGTTACTGTCTCACGCCCATATTGAAGTATTTTCCCTAGGTTATTATTCTCCTATGGTTGAGTTCCATTTTATTCATCCATTGTCCTAAGTCTTTATCATGGGTTGGATCTTATTTTTATTCACCTCATGGTCCTAGTTGGTCCCCCTTTTTAAAACAACATGTGAGCACATGCAATATTTTCCCACTTAAGTTTGTGCCTACCGCTTGGCATATCTCCCATCGTGCATAACCTTGTGAATGCTACCCTTATATTGGTGATAAGCGATGGATCCTACTTCCATGTATCACTACTTTTTTTGCATCATAGATAGGTATAAGGCCTCAAGTTTCATATTAGCGATGCATGATATGAAGTTTTCTCCCTTATATCACTAGTAGCTTTTGTATTTCTAATCGCCCTAATGCTTCAATTTTTGAATCAATGATACATGATAACACTATAGTCTTTTGTATTGATGAATCATCACACATCACACATTGCTGCTTGCCCTCCATTTCCATATTGGCAATGAGAAATGAAGATTGTGGTTCTAATATTATATTGCTGATCCATCTTCGCTCAAGTGGATGCCGAGAGAGATGCCTATGTAACCATTGATCTTGCTACTAAGGCACGTGCCTAAAATCTTGAACCCTCATTAAGTTTCTTCCATCACTAGTGTGATTCAACTATTAAGAAGTGAATCAACAATGAGCGATGGACGGTGCTAATACATGTTCTCATCCCTGTGGTACGAGGAATCACTAGAAGTTTTTTCTAAAGGGCTTCCCTATCAATGATGAATGATGGAGGAAGCATAAAGTCAGGGGAGGATGACCTGATCTAACAGGTAGGATCTCATTGCATATGTTGTTCATATCACTGATGACATACATAAAGGAAAAGGAGTATCAACGATGAGAGATGTGAGGATTAGTACTTACACCCATTGCATTGCCTCAAAGCGTCGTGGTTATAAATAGTGATATGGGGAACACTTTAGCAATGAGTGATGGAGGAGTTAAGGGATATTCAATGAAATATTCGTCTCATCGCTGGCACTAAAGCATCACATATCCATTCAAAAAGGCTAAGGATGGAATAGCGATGATCGATGGATTTGAAGTAAAAGGTGATAAAGGAAAAAGCAACATCGCTGATTTGAAGTAAAAGGTGATAAAGGAAAAAGCAACATCACTGAAAGCAAAAATAGAAAACACACAGATAAAGGAGAACCATTGATTGAGTTTTAAATCAAGTGCATCAATGGCTGGAATTCAAAATTGAACGACTAAGTGTCAAAGACGTTCCTGTTCACTCGCGTGAACTATCTTTCACCATTAATGGAAAATCTACTTGCTTCCAAGCCTTTAAAAGAGTAAATTGATCATTCTTCAACCATTTCCACATAGATTTAGGAGCAAAAAAGAGAAGAGTTTCAGGTGAAGAAAATTTGGAGAATGAAGTGCTGGTTGTCCCAAGCTTGGTATACGTTGATAGAATTTTGGAAGCACGTGGATAAAATGCTGCAACAACTAAAAGGTTCCTTTTGGAAGGTGGGACATATCTTCATCAACAAATGCAAATGGTTTTTGTCCCACGTGATGTTTTCCCTCCTTTGAGTTGTAAATATAATTGCATTGGGGAATATTTTTGTATCAGTCAAATAGGAATTAGACATGTGTACATTCTAGCCCAAGGCTTGTTTTCTCCTTCATTTCTATAAGAAGGAATTCACATCCAAATGTATAGTTTGTTGATTGATCATAGAGAAAATTTTTTAATGAAAAATAAGAGAACAATTTAGTGTTTTATCTTAGGTTTTTGAGTCTAGTTGATATGCAAATGTAATTTTTGATAACAGTACTAGCATTTTAACAAAAAATGGTGCAAATTCAAAGCCATTTCTCTCACGATGTATTCATTTCATGAACTATTAATAAAATGATCAAGGGTTGTTTTGTTTCATTGTGTTCCAATGAATGTATATTTCTATTCTTGTTTTTAATTCAAAGAATTGATGAAATTGTTTGGATGAAGCTATAGGTTCATGTAATTCAAGTATCAACATATTTCTAAGAAGTTATGGTTTAGGATATAATGGTATGATGTTGTAATTTAGTAATGTAGAAGCTTTATGGTGCTAAGTGTTAATCTGTTATCCAATTATGCATGTATTGAGATTGACTCTATTTCCTGGGTTAAGGCACTGATCTGGGTTTTTTACTTGTGAAGCGATTCTTGGTCTTTCATCAGCAAATCAAATTCATAAAAAAATTTCCTATTGAATTGCAATCATTATTATTTCATGTCAGATTTATCATTATTTGCTCTAAATGTTGAGTGTTGCGAAGGATTAGCCATCCTTTTGAAATATTTCATTTATTGAGCATTTACATGAGAATTCATCTGTTATTTGCAATTTAATTGGTCCTTAAGTGCATAAGTATTTAGGTACATTGTGGGATCACCATCCCAAGTTTTGTATAGCCCAAAGTATAGGAGGAAAGCATTGTTGCTTTCACTCATTCGTTGGCCAATCCCTTCAGGTTGTTAAGAATTGGAAATGGCAATTCCATAGGCTTCTTTGAAGATCAACTTGGATCTTAAAAAAAACCAACAACTACATGGGGAGATCTAGTTCCGAGAAGGTGAGAAGATGATGGGTATTGATATGCCCTACCATAGCTTGAAACTATTCTATATCAATATTCTGAGGGATGGAGGAAGCGAATAAAGCTTTTTCTAATATATCCCTATGTATGGGGGATAGCCTCAATAGTTCCATGATAGAGATATTTTTTGGGTTCTTCTTTAGCTAATATAGGAGACTGTAGTTGCTAGGATTTGATGTTGATAATATAGGTTTTTCCCTAGGTTGAGATGAAGCTCCTTGGATAGTAACCTTGCAATGTATGGTGACTCCACACTCCACACTAGGACCACAGATGGTGATGAATGTTACGACATTGTCACAAGAGGCGAACACATTGGAATGGACATGTCCTATGTTGGCGTAATTCTTCCCTTTGCCATTGTCATTCCCCTTTATATGATTTGGTAGTGGGGTCTTGTATATCTAGAGGTCCTTGTTACCAGAGGGTAGTTTGACAGTTATGTCTCCATTTTCGATGAGGTATTGGATAATGTTCTTTAGTTCCATACAATTTGATGTTTTATGTCCTTTAATCTTTTGAAATTCATAAAGATCCTTCTTTTTATACCAAAGGGGTTTGTCTTGTGGTTCTTGATAGTTCTGGAAATTAGGGAGTGTAATCAAGTTTGACTGTACCAATTTCTACATGATGATTTCAATAGATTCCCCCAACAGTGTGTTTGCATTTAGGGTAGTTGTTTCTATTGGGGGTCCTCTTTGTCGGGTGTTGATGTTATTGAATTGGTTATTCTGTGGTGGTGGTGTGGTTTGTTGCATAGTTGGTTGGACGTTGGTTGGTTGATTTGTGTTTGGCCTAGGAACACTTATGACAACTTTAGCATCTATAATGCCATCATTTGTCACGTTCTTGTTCTTAGCCCAGACCTGGGGCTTGTCATTTGAACTAGTAGATGGGGGGTTCTCTTTATACGCTTGCATGTTTCCCTATGAGATTAGGTCTCTCTCAATGTTGAGGTCCATAGGGACAAGCTCATCATAAGTGGTGATACATTGCATATTTAAGTGAAAGGATAGCTCTAGATCAACATTTGCTATGATAATCCCCACTTGTTTCTCGTCAAGAATGGGCCACTTGCTCTTACTAGCTCTTTTCCTCCACCTTTGTAAGAAATTAGCAAAAGGTTCTCCTTTGTTTTACTTGAGTGTGTACAATTCTTCTAGGCTTACATCCATGTCAAGGTTGAAGGAGAAGTGGTCTATGAACCTATCGATTATTTCTTGAAAGTTCTTGATCCTTGGAGGTAATTAGGAAAACCAATCTATTGTTAGGACTGCCAAACTTTGTGGAAATAAGCACATCAAGTAGGAATCATTGTAGGCAACCTCCATACACATGATGTGGAATTATATAATGTGATCCACAGGGTTCCCCCTCCCTTTGTATTTATCAATCTTAGGGACCTCAAAATTGAGAGGGAAAGGCACCATTGCGATGTTTCTATTGAATTGGTATGGACATAAGTTTTGTTGTGTATGTGGCTTCTTTGTTTTCCCCATTTGAATGTTTTGGATCAATTGTGTGAGTGCTTTTATTTGTGTTGACATATCATCTTTTGGATTGGGTGGAGGAACATATGTGGAGTATTGGGGTATGGCAGATGAGTTGTAAGTGGGGTTTTGATATGATGGGGTATTTTATGGTGTGTAGGATGGATTTTGATATTGCAAAGGTGAGAGTGATAGAGGTGGTGGTGTATATGTTCCTTATGCAAGAGGACTGGTGATATGTTGTTGAGGATTATAGTATAAACCTTGTTGTTGTTGGGCATATTGTTGGGATAGCAATGCTTGCTGTTGTTGTGTGACTAAGGATTGTTGTTGAGCTTGTTGTTGTTGTTGTCCCACTAGAGCTTGTTGTTGTTGTTATGTGACCAAGGATTGCTGATGAGATTGTTTTTGTTTTTGTGTAGCTAAAGCTTGTTGTTGAGCTTGCTGTTGTTGTTGTGCGACTAGAGCTTGTTGTTGATCTTTTTTGTTGTTGCTGTGCAGCTAAAGCTTGTTGTTGAGCTTGTTGTTTCTATTGTGCTACTAGAGCTTGTTGTTGAGCTTGCTATTGTTGCAAGGCTTGTTGATAAGATTGTTGTTATTGCAAAGCTTGATCTTGAGCTTGTTTTTGTTGTAACACTTTTTTATAAGCCTATTGTGCTTGTTGCAAAGATAGAGAGTGAGCTTGTTATGCTTGCAATGTGGAAGTGTCTTGTTGTTGGGATATGTAAGATGGGTTTTGGTTGATGGTGAGTGGTCGGGGGTTGCTTTGGTTTAGAATTACTTGTAAAATTGTTGGTTGCGATGGATGAATGTAAGTTTGGGGCCCCATTTGATTTTGCATGATGTGAGGGACCAATGGTAAAGATGATGATGGCACCATTTGTTATTGTGATGTCAATGGCATATTAGGACCTTGGATAAATTGATTGGAAGGGTTCCCTTGAACTATGTTTGGGGGTTCCCTTGTTGTGTTTGATGTGAGGCCTAGGTATTACCTTGGTTGATGGGTTTTGTGATCAATGTGTTGCTTTGATTTGGATTGATGATAGGTGGGTTTGAGGTGGATTGTGAAACCAATGGGTTTGTTGAACCAATTGGGGGATTTGATGAAGATGTCCCTTGTTGTGTTAAGGGCTGATTTTGTGTAAGGGTGTTAACTTTCCCTTGTTTATCTGTTTGAGACAGTTGGTTCACATTTTCTTGTGTAACGTCAGTCACACTTGTGGTACTCATGGTGATGGATGAGGATGGTTGTGCTTGAAATATCGAGGTCATTGTGGTGTCATGGAATGTAAGTCACTTGTGTGGATGTAAGGGATGCTCAGGAATGGTAGTGATGGAAAGGGATGGGGCACCAAATGTTGGTGTCCAAGTTGTGTTTAAGGGAAGGTTGGTGTTTTGATTACCGACAAGTGTGTTTCTTTCCAAAGGAAGAGTGTGACTAGAGTTGACAACAATATAAGTTGCAAGACTAGGAGTTAATGTTTGACTTGGCACAAGGGGTGGGGTTGGTTGAATCATGGATGGAGTCAAGCCTTGTGCCAAGGTTTGTGCAATGAAAGATGGGGGAATTGAAGCCACCTTCTCCAAGGTTTTAAATTCTTGTTTATACTCAAGGATTTATTCTTTAGTGAGCTCAAATGGGTTGTTTGTGTCATCTTCTACCTCATACCCTAATGGTTTTGGTGGTTGTTGCGAGGGGGTAGAATGACTTCTTGGATCAAATTCTTGTGGTTTAGGATCACTTGTGGTAGATGTGTTTTTGGTTTTCTCCATGATTCTCTTGTGTTGTGATCTTGTTGTAACCATAAATTATGGTCACCTATGGGAGAGGTATGTTGAGATTTATAATGTTGAAACTCTCTAGTTGACTCAAATTTTGGCAAAAGGGACCCTCTAAGTTGTTTTGGACCAATGATGTGAGTGGATGATGAAAAGGGTGAATGATATGAGGGATGAAATTTATAAAATTTTGGACAACACTTTTGACTATAGGTTTGATTGTTTTGGATAAAAAGGTTGCTTTTAATGAACTTGTAAATATTTGAGGTAGACTTGTGACCTTTAAGATAAAATTGTTCAAAAAAGTGATAACTAACTCAACCAAGTGCATGGAAAAGGATCTATTTCACACAAAAACTAGCTAAGTTATGGGATTGGTTTGATAAATGTCTAAGTCTAAAGTGTTGATGTGTCCAAAAGTTTTCCAAAGCTGTTTTGGTGAAGAGGAATGCGAAATATGATGAAGGTGGATGAAATGTTTGACCCAAAATGTTAACCTAAAATGAACCTTTATTTTGCAAGACCAAGGTAGTGAGAAACATGAGATACCTCTAAAGTGATAAGACTTTAAGAACTCAATGATTTTGGAAAGAAAGAACTTGGATACAAATGTTTTACAATACTTACCTTGTTCCACTTTGCTTGTTTTGGGGATTCAATGTTCAAACATACATCAACGTGGGGTGTTAATTTTGATTTAATCTTTGCTTAAGTAAGATTGTTTCATTACCACATCAAGAAAGTCTTAATTAGCTTCAAACTAAAATGTCTATGTCTAAGCAACTTTCATTTCACAAATTCCATTATGTGAAAATCATGAAGCTAAGACCATAGTTTCCTACGTTAAATTTGGAATGTGTGGATTTAGATATGAGCCCAAATTTTAGAAGCTTGCAAGGATAAAATCCTTAGGGACAAGTAGCAATATTAGGACTTGTCAAAAGGTATCCATACTTAATCCAAAGTGTTTAAAGTTTGATAAACTTGTTGATGTGTGTTTAAGATGTTTTGGAACCAAACAATGTGTCAAACTAACTCATAAGCAATAACATTCATAGCTCAAGTGGGTATTGTTGGCCTCCTCTAATGGTTCAATAACTAAGCCCTTAGAGTTGTGACTTAGAGATTAGAAATCTACACTAAGTAGTTATCTTTCCCATCATGATGGTGCATTCTTGTCAACCTAGGGATGTGAACTTGAAATGGGTCAGCATTGTCTGTGTACTAGGACTCAACTGTAGTCATCCTCATCCTACAACTAGAAAAGGAACAATACTAAAAACTAAAATTCTTGAAAGGAATTAACAAAAGTGCTAAATATGAATTATCAAATAAATTGAGCATCAACAATTGAACTAGAATGGGTAACAAAAACAACAATCTCAACAAATAGATAGGAAGTTACTATGTCTACCTTGGTTGCATGAACAATCACAAAACATAGTTCCAATGGTTGTAGGAACAGACAACTATTGAAACCAAAACTAATTACTGAACAGAAAAATAACTATTAAACTAGATGGATGGAATTATCACCAAGTGGTCCCTCTTGAATGAGTCTTCCCTAAGCTAACTCAAATGCAACAAATCAGAATATCATTTTATTCCTTGAAAACATGATTACAACATATCAGCAATATGACTGTATTACTTAAACTGAAAATGCAAGTACAATCTTAGAACATCCAACCTTGTGAAAAGGGGCATCTGACCATTATTTATAGAGGGAAAAGCTTCTAATTAACCCTAACTAACTAGGCAGTCAACTCAAACATAATAGGAGTATTATATTTATTAAATACATAGAAAATAGAGGGAGGAAGTTATGCATGCGCCAGATTTAGTCAAAGCAGACTTGCCTCAATGAGGATCCAACACAACAACACTTCGTAGATTTTCTCAACTAACAAACATGATCATTTAAAAGGTAAGTTACAACTTACTCACGAGCTGGGAGTTTCCCTCCATTGACCTCTTTAATGACCATCTTTTTGACTTCCTTAGCAATTGACCAGCTGGCAAGAACTTCTTCCACTTTGTAGGTTCATTTATATTTGCATCTTAATGTGAACCTGCATAATGAAATTAACACACACAAAATAATTGCATATCCATAATTAACTTAAAGTAACATTCATTCAACCACATGTAAAATTAACATAGATATATCACATAGTAGGGTAATATATCAAAAGTCACAAGGATAAGTTCATGCCCAAGGTTCATAAATTTAGGAAAATAACATGGAGAGTGTTAATAACTAGGTGCTAAAGTCTATAGTAACAACAACAAATATATGATAAACCCTATCAAAATTGAGCCATTAATTGGACTCATTAGGTACATTCTTCTTGGTGGGATTGCCTCATGCCCTTCATAGTAGAAGAGATGATTTTACATGAAATTTAGGGAAAAGTGTAGAGGTATGTTAAGAATGAACTCTTAATCTCTACACTTCAACCAAAATCAGACATGACAAGTAGCTTCTTGGAAATAAATTCCAATGCACCACTTTAAGGAACTCTTTGGAATGGAAAAGTTGGCTACTAAAAACATGGTTCTTAATTACAAAAAACTGAGAACACCGAAACTAAAACTTACTTGCTGGCCACTTAAGGCTCTTTAACCATTCTCGTTCCACTTAAGGTGTGGGATTAAGTGCAATCTATTGTTGGCACGGATTGAAGCTACTTTCTCATGATTTCACAACTTTTAATATAGACCGTCGATAAAAATGCTTGCAAGAACTTGATTATGAGTTCTCCATTAAAGGATGTATCTCATAGAAAGTCCTCTCTTAAGGGTGACTCAAAGCATACAAGTACACTTGAGTATTTCTCTTCACCCAAGGTCACACGAAGTGCAAGGGGAGTGGATACGTACTTCAAGTGCACATAAGCAATCAAAAATATACTTGAGTGTTTCTCTTCACCCAAGATCGCACGAAGCGCAAGGGGAGTGGATACACACTACAAGTATACACAAGCAAAGCAAGCACTCATTCATTTTAATCCCATAAAGAAAAATGACTTCATTTTAAGCAGCAATGGAAGTATGTGTTTGTTTTGTTCAATTTTAAGCTAATATCGCAAAGTGAGGTTGTTTGGGTCCAATTTTAACCAACTTTGAAAGTAAATTTTAAACCCAATGGAAGTTTAGTTGGTCCTAAAACGTAAAGAAAAGTAGCATATGATGGGTTGTAATTGTCTCATAACTGTAAAAACACTTTTTACAATGTATGGATTAGATGTTAGTAAGATATAAGAGAGCACATGAAATTGAAAATTTAAAGCACATGCCAAAATTAACTATCTGTTGTTTACCAGTAAAAAGCGTCACTGATCACAAAGGCATCACTATAATTCATGGGCATCGCTCTAGTGAAAGTTGGAAAGCATCGATCTGCAACAAACAAAGACCACAATTGCGTTGCTATATTAAAGGCGTTGCTATTTTCAAAATTATGATAATTCAAAAAGTAATAGCGTCTCTAGATTTAATAGGCGTCGTTAGATTTAATTGTCATTGTAATTCCTACAAAGGCATCATTATATGGTGATGCCTGACAAAGGCATTGTTGTAGCCTCCAAAAGTGTCGCTGTATTTGCAAAATCAAGAACACGAGAATCTAAAGAGAAATTCATCATATTCGATTAGTATAACCCTCCTTCTAGTGCCAAAATGTGACCAATGTCATAGTGTGAACTAAATACAATAGATCTAAATGAATTTAAACCCTATTTAATCCCCTAAGCAATGATCCCAATGAGATATTCAAAATTACAAAGAACAAGAACCCATTAAACTAACATGAAAATCAACATGAAAGTGTGATAAAACCTATTCTAAGACCTCAAATCTTATCCCATTAGGGGAGTGGTGTCACATTTTTGTGGAATGGAAACCCTTTCCCAATTCCTTGGATAATACGAGCTTGTTCCAATCGATTTTATTGATGAAAACTGATGAAAATGATGTGAGATGAATGAAACATGGATGCTAAACTAGTTTATCATGATGAATATGAGAGCTAAATGATAAAATTCTTGATAAAGATGGATGCAATCTATGCTATATGGAAACAAAGCTCAAATATGCAAGCCATGGATGCAAACTTATGCTAAAATGCATGTAAAATAAGCTAAAATGGAAGTCATTAACGGATGCTTAAGCTAATATGGATGAAGATTAATCTAAATTCTAACAAATTCTCAATATGGATGCAAGTGAGTATGAATTTCAACAACATAACTTTTCTATCAAAAGATGGATCAATCAATGGTCAATATTGAATCAAGGGCTTAGATCGATTTGATCAATCAATGGTCAATATTGAATCAAGGGTGAAACATGGATCAAGGATTCTCATCAATGGATGAGAATCAAAGATCACATGGATCAAGGAAAGATCAAGGGATAAGAATGATTAAAAAAAATTGTGCACTTTGTAACAACTTTGAAAGAAATCATTCCCTTTTTAGAGCCAAATAGGAGAATATTCTTTTGGAATATTCCCTATGCAAGTGGATGGGAGGGGAAATTAACAATTTAGTAATTAAAACTAAATTTTGAATGTGAAGATGAATAATAGGATATTCATTAAATTATTGATTTATTTAATGAAAAGGGGATTCAATATGATATTTAATTAAATAGTTTAGGGTTATTTAATAAAATAAGAGGACTTAGGGTTTAAATTAAATAATTTGGTTTATTCAATTTAAACAAGATAAAAGGTGAAGGTGAAAAGGGGGGAATTAACCTAATTAGGTCAATTAGATTAATAGAAAAAAAATATGTATTTAATTAAATAGCTAGGCTAATTCAATCAAACAGGTGAAAAGATGATGAATATTAGGATGAAACGTTGTTAGTATACTAGATTCAAGTGTGTAGTATCTTTCAGGATATTTTTAAGTGTCTATAGTAACCATATTAGGCAGAGATCTTGAATGTAATGTGACCACTTGAAGGGGAAGAGTAACCATCCAAGGAGCACCAACCCAAGTAAAAGCCACAAGCAAGCTATCAAGTGACTATAGTATTATGGACCAACTTAAGAAAACTCCTGCCCTAATCTCCATCCTTGAGCTCTTAAAATTGCCACCAACACATAAGGAAATATTGGAGAAAGCTCTTGTAGAAATGTTAGTCTTGAACAACCTTGATGCTAATTAGTTTCAAGCCATGGTTGAAAATATTACATCTACCAATCATTTAGTCTTTTATGAGAAAGACCTTTCACAAAAATATTTCCACAAACAAGCTCTTTATTTAGATCTGTGTTTCCACAAACATAAAGTTAAGAGAGTACTCATAGATAATGGCATAGGTCTAAATATTTGTACCTTAAAATTTGTGAAACAACTGGGATACTCTAATGATGTGATAGATAAAAATAAGATCATCACTATCAAAGCTTACGATGAAATGGAACGAAATTTAGAAGGAACTATCAAGATACTCGATCAGATAGGATTGGAAATAATAGAAACTACATGTCAAGTACTAGATCTCAAGATTTCATACAACCTTATCTTAATTCGACCATGGATCCATGCATTGAAAGTAGTCTCATATACATTGCATCAATGCCTAAAATTTCCTTATGACAATAAGGAATTTACCATATATGCCAACCCTAAACCTTTTCATTACTGTGCTAAATTGGAGGAAAAGTATAAAAATATTCAACAAATACCCAACAATGATATATCTTTTCACTCCTTTTCCTACGTCGACCCATCATCACTAGGTTCATCCTCCACTACACCATCATCAACCAAGCTACCTAAATCTGATACCAAGATCGAAGTACTTGAAAAAGGATGTAGGGAATATCATTCAACCAATCTTTGTATATTGGAATGCTTCCTCCAACACCTAAAATGTATTGAGGATTGAAAGAGATCATACATTTTCAAACAGTCACAATGATAGTCAAACCCACTATTTTCACCAAGTGGGGAGACATGCAAGATGAGGAAGTATGTGAAGAGGATCTATATTTGTGGATCTACAAAGAAGAAGGATGAGAACAACCACTACCTCCCCTTCCTATTGATGAAAACAACAAAGGATATCAAATAGTCAAAAACATGGGATTCACTGGACAAGATGGCCTTGGCCTACATGGACAAGGTAGAAGAGAGCCAATCATTATGGAATGCCGCCCAAAGAATCTTGAACTGGGTTGTGATACAACTAACGTGATTATCCCAAGTAATAAAAGAACCTCTTATGAGGAAGGAGCTACTTCTACCACTGATGAGACATCAGATACTTGCGAATGTCTAGATGACTACATGTATATCCAATACATGTTTGAAAACCTCAATGTCAATACCCTCACTACTGAAACTATATCTGATGACGACCATATCGTGATAGATTCTAATGAATAGGAGTGGGATTCTTGTGACTCTAGTGAATAAAAATTAGATACCTTATGGAGCCTTAAAAAGAAAAATGTCCCTAACCTAGTTACAACTTTCATAAGCTTTGTAGATACCCATGAAAAAATATCCTTACATTATCCATAGTTGATAGATTGGGACCAACATCATCATACATTGGTTTTGGACACATTCTATAATGATGAGGCTATTGCGGAGTTCATGGGACTTCAAATGAATATAACCCAAGGAGATCATAAAGCAGGATTTGTAATAGAACTAGATCAAGGAGCATATTTTGGGGTGGAGATTGCATCCTCCAGTCACAAAAATAAACCAAAAAATTTAAAAATCAAAAGGTCCCCTAAGGAAAACCACAAAGTGGCTTTATCGGATCTAGAAAATAGAAAGAAAAAGGACACATTTGAGGGTGAAAACCTCTCTGAGGCACCCAAAGATGGAGGATTCAATATTCCCACCACAAAATATCAAGAGAAGTTAGCACTCCTTGTTTAAGATGTTGAACCTATCAATGTTGGCACAACATAAACACCCAAAATCACATATCATGCAACATCACTTGATCCTAAAGAAAAGGTGAAATTCTTAACATTTATCAATGAAGAAAAATCAACTTTGCATGGGCATATGTAGACATGCCAGGGATAGATCTAGCATTGGTTGTACATCACCTAGCTATATTTCCTGGAGCTAAACCCATCAAACAGAAACTATGGAAGATGCATCCACAGATAACACTTTTAGTCAAAGTAGAACTTAAGAAACTATTAGATGTGGGCTTCATTAGACCCAGTGACTATCTTGAATGGGTGTGTAATCTAGTAATAGTATCAAAGCCCACTGGGGGAATAAGAATCTGCATAGACTTCCAAGATCTAAACAAGGCTTGCCCGAAGGGTGACTTCCCTCATCCCAACATCGACATGATTGTAGATCTAACTACAGGGAATGAAATGCTATCACTAATGGAAAACTTCTTCAAATACAATCAGATCAAAATATCCCCTAAGGACCAACATAAAAAAACCTTCACTTGTACATGGGGGACCTTTTGTTAGAATGTCATGCCATTCAGTCTAAAGAATGCAGGGAAACCTATCAACGGGAAATGACTACCATATTTCATGATATGTTGCATACCACTATGGAGGATTATGTGGATGACATACTAGAAAAATCCATCGAAAGAGAAGACCATTTTACCAACTTAGCAAAGGTATTTGACAGGCTAGAACAATACAACTTGCATCTTAACCCAAAGAAGTGTGTCTTTGACGTGACTTCTGGAAAATTGTTGGGTTACATAGTATCAAGAAGAGGCATCAAGGTAGATCCTGCCAAGGTAAAATCTATATTAGAAATGCCTCCTCTAAGTGAAAGGAAAGAAAAGTGTGGAAACGCCTTCCAAATACTAATCTTTAGGAGAGATACAATTTTTTTTTCAAAACTTGTAATTATAGAACAAAAAGATGCACATACAAGTATAACATAATAGACAATAAAGAATGGATATTATATTTTACGTGGGAAAACCTTTACTAGAAAAAACCCACACACCAAAGCAGAGATATCTTGTATTACCGTAAAATGTAAATTACATACAAGTTAAAAGCTATGCTCTTTTAGGTGTTTATTCACAAAATG
Source organism: Sequoia sempervirens (assembly GCA_007258455.2). Taxonomy (NCBI): domain Eukaryota; kingdom Viridiplantae; phylum Streptophyta; class Pinopsida; order Cupressales; family Cupressaceae; genus Sequoia; species Sequoia sempervirens. The sequence goes on along the minus strand of VDFB02358134.1, from coordinate 168,193,936 downwards.
AAATTGACAATATTACATTACATTCACTCTCTGATCTTCACACGCTCACAATTCCCTAATGTCAATCCAATGCACTATGGAATTCAATACAAACTTAAGAATGATAGGAGAACCATCACTCCAACTTCCATACCTGACAGATGATCACAAACAAACTTAATTGTCACCTTCTGTCTCTGTCAAAGTCCTATCAGAATGTCGAAGAGACTTGAAACCTTGTCTCTCCAAATTCTCATTGTCACCCCGATATGCCTATCATTCCATTGGAGTGTTGAAGAGACTCTCAAGAAACTCCTTTTGATATGGAAAAGTCTCACCGATGAAGTCTCATCAAAATGTCAAAGGGAATTCCAATGTTGTCCTACTGATAACAATATGCCTCTTTGATACTAGCACACCAACTTCGTGAACATCCTATCAAAATGTCAAAGGGACAAGTCTCAAGGTGCCGCCGATATTGTTCTGTCACCTCGATACAACTTCATTGGGATATCAAAGGGACCACATTTTAGGTCCTACCGATATCCTCTTGTCTCCTCAAAACTTCCCTTCCCACCATTCATCGGAATGTCAAAGAGACTTCCAAGTGACTCCCTTCGACATGGTAAAGTCTCACCGATGAAGCACTTATCGACATGTCGGAGAGACTTCCAAGTGACTCCCTCTAACATTATAATGTCAATCTGATGAATCCGAAGCCCGAAGCTTGAAGCACTTATCGAGATGTTGAGGAGACTTGCCACTAATTCCTACTGACATGTGCCTGTCAACCTGATGAAGCTAAAGCTTGAACTTCCAAAACCTTATCAACATGTCAAAGAGACTGGCCATTTTGTCCCACCAAAATTTACCTATCAACTTGATAAACTTTCAACTGATGCCTTTTACACTAGTAAGTTTGAGACATCTTTTTCTCAATATTCTACCACTTGATGAATAACTTACTAGTCCTTTCAATGCTTGAAATCACTAAATATTCTAGGCCCCAAGGCCCATCGAATTGGTGCACCTTTTGAACTTATTCTTACTCATAGGATTCGTCAATGCATCAACAACATTCGCCAGAGTATCAAATTTTTCCAGACTAACCTTTCCATCCTCCATATCATGAAAAAAGTGGTACTGCACATCAATATGTTTTGTCCTGGCATGGAAGGTTGGATTTTTTTCCAAACAAATGAAACTCTAACTGTCACAAAAAATAACAAATTTCCCTACATAAAAACCAACATCAAAACATAATATTCTAAGCCAAATGGCTTCCTTGTAGGCATGAGTTGCTGCCATATAATCAACCTCAGTAGTGGATAAAGTGACTACAACTTGGCACTTGCTCATCCAACTAACTACACCACCAAACAACGTGAATACATGTCCATAGGTGGATCTTCTGTTGTCAATGTCCTCTAACCAATCAAAATCCACATATCCACAAATGCTAACTAAAATCTGAGATCCAGTAGAGTAACCATGATAACATAAGGCATACTAAGAAGTACCCTTCAAATACCTAAAAAATCTCTTCACAACATCCCAATGTGGCATTCCCAGATTAGCCATAAACCGACTAAGCACTCCCATTGCTTGGGAAATGTCTAGCCTAGTATAGAAAATTACATACATTAAAATGCCAACTGCACTTGCATAACACACCCTGGTCATGTCCTCGATCACAATAGGAGATTTTGGACAGTCTTCAACAAAAATTTTCATTCCCTACAACACTGGAGCAACTAACTGCTTGCAATCTGTCTATTAAACCTCTCTACGACATAATTTATATGCTTGCTCTAGCTGAGCCAAAGTTTTGTATTGCCCCTATCCCTTTTGATTTCCATCCCCAAAATATACCTAGCTAAACCTAGATCCTTCATTTCAAACTATGTTGACAATTGAAACTTCAATTTATAAATCATACCCTTACCATTCACAATGAACATGTCATCCACATATAGGGAAACAATAAGAATATGATCATTTTCAGTCTTAAAATAAATACGATGGTCAAGATTTGATCTCACAAACCCCAAAGACAAACCATAGGTATCAAACTTCTAGTACCACATTCTAGGTGACAACTTCAAACCATACAAAAATTTCTTTAACTTGCAAACCAGGTTTTCCTTACCTTTTTCAATGAAGTGCTCTGGTTGGGACATACAAATCTCTTCCTTCAAATCACCATGAAGAAACATTGTCTTCACATCCATCTACTCGATTTCTAAGTCATATGCAACTACGAGTGACAACATAAATTTGATAAATGCCAATTTAGCTATAGGAGAAAATACTTCTCCATAATCAATCCCCTCCACCTAGGATTATCCTTTTGCGACCAACCTTGCCTTATGCTTCTCAATGCTGCCATCTAGATCAATCTTCTCCTTGAACACCCATTTACATCCAACAGGCTTTCGTCCTTCAGGAAAAGGTACCAGATCCCATGTTTCATTCTTCTTCAATGATGCCATTTCTTCGTTGATGACTTCCAACTAGGAATCTAAATTAGATATACCCATAACCTCTCTAACAGTCCTAGGCTCATCAGTGTTACCAATCAAAGCATAGGCACAACTGGAATCTAATGTAGAATATCCAAACCTTTCAGGTTGCCGCTTAGCATGCGTAGACCTCCTCAAAAGTTGAGGCTAAGGTTCATCATCTTGTTTAGGACTTTCAAAGCTACTTGAGCTCTCCTCATTGTTAGGAAATATTGCATTTAACCCATGATCTTAATCCATTTCCTACATAACCCATGAGAGATAAGCATGCATACAAGTTTCCAAAATGCATAGATCAAATAGACAAGCCACAAGATAACACAAGATATACTCTGGGAAAACCCTCAAGAGGGAAAAACCCAACCTCCAAAAGCATCCATACTCCATCATATTATTCAAAAATAAAGCAATACAAGAGTTACAATGAATACCTCCAAAGAATCAAGCCCTCCAATGTATTCCCATGTGTCCAAGCGTGAATCCACACATCCCATGCCATGCTTCACAAATGCACTCCTCAATAAGACTCAATAATGACAACCAACCCACTCAACCAATCTAAACCACTACAAATGTGTTTGCTTTTATAGACACAAGCTCACACAAAATACAACTAGTGGTAAGGTGAAACCACATACCACAAAACCATGTGAATAAAAAACCACTAACCCCTTATTTAATATTGGGTACTAAAAAATCACTTTATTTAATATTTCCCCAATAGTAAATTATTATCACATGTCTCCCACATATTAAATAATAATACAATTTTACAAGACAACATAAGCGGGTCCCCAAATAATTACCTAATGTGATTATCCACACCACCAAGGTGTATCACAGCTAAATAATTATTTAATTACAATATTATGATAAATCAATTTATGCAATGGTGTACAACACCATATCCCAACATTCTCCCACTTGTTGTATACATTGCATAAGGGATCAATACATGAAATACATCAAGCAAGAAGTCCTCTCATCCTCCAAAATTCCACCTATGGAAGAAAAGGAACATGCCAACGTGAATATGCCCAATCCATGAGAAAAAGCATAAAATCCAAGTGATAAAAAAGGCTCTAACCAAGTTGTTGTCAACTGAAAAACCCACATGATCGGAAATAACATCCACAACACATGCTAATGCATCCAACCATCCGTACTTCTAAAGTATCAATACATCAGTAAACTCATGCCAAGAACATATGCAGCCTGTAAACTGCAATCAAAAGCTCCATGTATCAAATCTATCAATGAAGAACATACATATCTAGGAACTCCCACTTCATAGGTAATGTGAAATTTTATCAAGTATACCAATCAACACTATATCAAGGTGTGATAAGTAAATCAAAGCATGAAGTACTAAGAACAATAACAATGATCCACACATGCAACCCAAAAAGCTACATAATCTCTCACAACATGTTGCCACCATCCTCCCAAAACATGAACATCCAGGAAGGAACCATGAAGAGAGAAAACCTGTAAACTATAATGTCCTTCTACCAACACCTCAAAAGTGTTATGCTGTGTCAAGTATGATCTCCTAAACAACCCCAAAGGAAAAGCCTCAACACCATCCATAACACTCAATCTCGTAGACCAAGTACAACATATGAATCAATATAACAATACCAACATGGATATAAGCCTCTCTAATCAAGAAGATCAAACTCAAAGTAACCATCCCCAAAATTGGAAATCAACCCATAATCCATCTCCTAACAATCCTCATCAAAGAATGATATCATAAACTCAAATGCACAAGGAGATAACCATGCCATAACATCCCTCAAAATGAATCCTCCAAAACTATTTATAGCTCAAGATCCATATCTATGTGAGATAAAGGATATAAACTCATGCTAAACCATCCTCAAATGAGTATCCATAATCAACCACAATGAATCAACTCAATCCCATGAGAATTCAAAGCATGAAACATAACACATCTGAAAGATATAATGGGAAAATACCTCTCAAATCATAAACTTCCGAGTAGACCAAGAATGGTGAATGAGAATTCTCCTCTAGGATAACCAAGTCATCATGACTCACTCCAAGAACAATCTCCTCTATCGGTCCATCATGAACTCATGTCCATACTAGGTGAAAGTTCCTCAGTCTTCCTACTGAAACCTCCAAAGAGTAACTGTCTCAAGAAAGATTCTCTAATCACAAGAGAACTCCAACCATCACCTACATATCTAAGTATCCATGAGCACCTGTAACTAATCAATCCATTCCAACTCCAAATGAAACATAGCATCATCATGAAGTAATCAAGCAAATTATCAATATAATCAATACAAAGAGAACCACACACGATCAATGTTAAAGCTCCAACTGTAGAATCAGGAACCTATCATGACAACATGATATAACCATCTCCTCCTAGGAGATCACATGCACCAAAACATACATCCTGGTCTCAAGAGAACACATATCATGCCAAAAATCTAAGCTAGCATCAAGAGTAAACCATGATATAATATCAAACATACTCTAAACCAAGAAACCATATCTCCAATCACATGAAGATAATCATACCCAATGATGCATCCATGTCACTGCCAACAACTCCCACTGAACCGTGATACGAGCTATACATGGCATCATGACAACCATCTCCTCCATGAAGATCATCCAGGTCTACACACACTTAATTGCAATGTTAGTAACATACAAGTAAACCAAGATCTCCAAGACAAGGAGATATATACAACTTCCATTAAAACATCAGAAACCAATCTAACACCGCCAAAACATCACTTTCAAAATCTCCCACTGAAAGTGTATAACCAATGAATGTACTAAGCTATCATGACATCATGATCAAACCACATGCTACAAGTCCCATGAACCCACTAATAAAGTATTCAAAACATCCATCCTCTTAATCCCGAAACAACATACCAATGCACAAATGACCACAAACAAGGCCAACTAATGAAATATACAACAATAATGAATCAAACCTGGTGGATATAGATATTCCAAATCCGATTCATCCCACTGCAACTGAATGGGTGATCAATCCATACGACTGCATAACTTATAGATCCAACCATTGAAACATGCAAAATTATCATCACATTAGTAACCTGTAAACTGAGATATCAAAGAAGATAATCCTGTAGACATCAAGACTCAAACACCAAATCAACCACAAATTTTATTTGCCAACCATGTCCACAAATGAGTAATCATAATCAAGGAACCAAATAAGCATCAAGAAGATAATACCAATCTCCTAACATCAAACCATATCACCACCAAACACCACATACATGATCATGTCGTGCCAATGCATCAAATGTACCTACATATCCATGACACTATAACCATAGCCATCGTTGTACCTACACTCAACTATCACCCATACAAGACTTCAAGCCTCAAATCATGTCCAACCATGTCCTCAAAACAGAAGACAACCTATGTACCTACCACCATCAAAGTACGAACTCTAAAAAACACTTGTAAAATTGTACCTAGAAGCATCAATCTAATAATCAAATGTAGCATCATAAATAACATATAAAAACATGTACTCCCTCAAGGTTTCACCTCTTGACTCGTCCGGATGCTCACACAATCACACACCAAATCTCAGGCACCTACAGAAAATCAAATAAGTAACAAGATCAACCTATTCCTTAAACTGATAAACAATCTAAACCACTGTGTAGTACACTACAAATTCTCTCCAACGCCTCTTCAAAATTGAAAATCCGATTATGTATGCAAAATTTATGACCAAAACCGTGTAAATGAGAAAATTTAACTTTTAGGACCCAAAAAAATGTCAAAATGGAAAAAATCAAGGAACCACATGTATACCATTACGTAGTGCTTGAAACTAGCTTTCCAATGACTACAAGAAGTTGAAAATCTGACATCGTGGGCAAAAATTATGCCTCTCAGAATAAAAGTTGTCCAATGTGACTATAAAAGCAAATTAGGGTGGACCCCACTCCAAAAATTAATTTAATTTTTAAATAATTTTTTTTTCAATAAATTTGGGTGGCTATATGGCTTTATTTTTTTTATTTTCAAAAGTCTTCACACTTTTCCATAGTGATGGACCCGACCACTTATTTCACTATATTTAAAATTTAAAATTTGCTTTTAAAAACTTTATAGGGGCGGTTTTAAAAAGATTAGTTAGGAATTTAATTTCTTTTGGCATAGATGGGGTGGGTATTACCAACGAGTCCTGCTCATACAACTCTTCAAACCCGTAAGTACCGGGGTCCCCCACCTACTATTTTTTTTTTCGTTGATTTATTGTAATAAAATATTTTCTAACTCATTTTTTAATTCTTTTGCAGGTATAAATTTTTTTTTTCAAAAGGAACCTGACACCAAAATATTTTTTGCAAATTTTCTAAAATCGGGATTTTTATTTTTCAAGATTTTTTTTTCTTTGCACATGCCAAAATTGGGCAAATTGGCCTTTTTATTAATTTTTTTCAACTTCTCCAAAATAGGTCAAATTTTATGTCAAAATTCATCTCTCAACCAACCTGAATCCAACCATGAGGTCCATTTTGTCTCAAGAGGTCATCTATGAAATTTCCCCTACAAAACTCTCATGCAAACTCAAACCAAGAAACCCTTTTTCACCTAAATTTGGAAAACTTCAAATCTGCAATAAACCTAATAGGTCTTGACAACCCAAAAGCCCAAATCTGCATGCAAACACCTGCAACATGTGTTCCATATATTGTAATGCCTCAAACCCTACATGCATGTCCATGGCTTCAACTTTGTAAAAAATTTCAAACTAGGGTTATAACAAAAATTCTTCAACCATGAAAGCTTTGATACCACTTGTTAGAAAATATTGCATTTAACCCATGATGCTAATCCATTTCCTACATAACCCATGAGAGATAAGCATGCATACAAGTTTCCAAAAAGCATAGATCAAATAGACAAGCCACAAGATAACACAAGATATACCTTGGGAAAACCCTCAAGAGGGAAAAACCCAGTCTCCAAAAGCATCCATACTCCATCATATTATTCAGAAATAAAGTAATACAAGAGTTACAATGAATACCTCTGAAGCATTAAGCCCTCCAATGCATTCCCATGAGTCCAAGAATGCATCCACACATCCCATGCCATGCTTCACAAATGCACTCCTTAAGAAGACTCAATAATGACAACCAACCTACTCAGCCAACCTAAACCACTACACATGTGTTTGCTTTTATATACACAAGCTCACACAAACTACATTTAGTGGTAAGGTGAAACCATGTACCAAAAAACCATGTGAATGCAAAACCACTAACCCCTTATTTAATAATGGGTACTAAGACATCACTTTATTTAATATTCCCCAATATTAAATTATTATCACATGTATCCCATACATTAAATAATAATACAATGTTACAATACAACATAAGTGGGTCCCCAAATAATTACCTAGTGTGATTATCCACACCTCCAAGGTGCATCATAACTAAATAATTATTTAATTACAATATTATGATAAATCAATTTATGCAATGGTGTACAACACCATATCCCAACACTCATTAACATGTCCACCAAGAGTATGTAGTTCATCTTTATTGGGTGTAAGAGGAACTTCAACTATTTGCTTCTTTTCTGCTTCTTTCACCTCTAGCTGTAAATCAACTATAGAAGGTTTCAGATCATAGAAGATCACACTTTTGCTATACAACACCTTCTCTATAACTGGGTTCCAAAGCTTGTACCCTTTCACACCAATTCCATAACCGATGAAGATACACTTTATTGTCTTGTTCTCCAATTTATATCTCTTTTCACTAGGCACATAGGTATATGCATCACAACCAAAGACTCTAATATGTCTCAATGATGGCTTCTTACCAGACCACGTTTCCATAGGTGTCTTGTCCATGAGTGCCGAAGTGGGAGATATGTTAATCAAATAACATTCAGTAGCTACAACCTCAAACCAAAACTTCTATTTTAGACCAACACTACTCAACATGCTTCTCACCCTTTCCATCAACGTTCTATTTATCCTTTCTACAATTCCATTTTGTTGTGGAGTGTAAGGAGTTATTTTATACCTTTTAATTTTGTAGTCCTTGCAAAACTTATCAAAATCTGCTGAACAAAACTCACCACCATTATCCGTCCTCAAACACTTAATATTTCCACCAGTTTGAATTTCAACCAAGGTTTTAAATTTCTTAAACCTACTAAAAAATTTAGTTTTACTTCTGAGAAAATAAATAAATGTCCTCGAATAATCATCTATGAACAAAACAAAATACACAGATTTTGATAATGAAGGAACATTAACTAGACCAAACACATCAGCACAAATATAATCCAAAATACCAGAATATTTATAAGGACTAGAATAAAATGAACATGGTGTTGCTTTCCATATATGCAATGTTTGCAAAAATCGAGCTCAAGATTACAATCATCAAGCCCTTCAACTAAGATTTTATTTTTCAAGGCTTTTAAGCCTTTTTCACCAATGTGGTCGAGCATTGATGCCACAATATTGTTTTCTCTGCTAGGAGCTTCATCTCCAAAGAGTTTTCTCCCTTAGGAACAACACCTTTCTCTACATGATCAAGTTTACTTGACTTTGTAGAAGCACTATTAAATTTTACTACACATGCATCCAACTTATATAGAGTGCCAATTTGTGCACCCTTAGCTAGCACCATAGAGCCTCTAGTAATTCTACAAACACTATTCAAGAAAGAGACTTGCACACCAGCATCATTAAACTTACAAAAAGTAAATTTTGAGCTAGACCTGGTATATGCATCACATCATAGATTCATGATGCAGGAGCATCCAGTGGTGTAAGGGCAATCTTGCATCACCCAAAAATAGTTAAATTTCAAGTTTCTCAGTTTTTAGATGTTTTTACATTTTTGGATACCCTTTTCGTCATAATGAAATTCCCAATTTATGGTTTTTATTTTCTATTCCTGGGTTGAAAGATATTGCAGTTTTAGTTTCCCAGATTTGCACCTGAAAATCTTCCAGTTAGATTTGAGGCACTTAGAGTTCCTGGATCGGCCCTAAAACTTGCCAAAATCAGCATAGTGGATTTTGAGCACATTCTTGACTTCAAGACCTTTCCAACGGTTCAAACGGTTCGAAAATCGAAGCCCCGGATCAAAAGTTATGGCCCCGGGAAGTTGGCGCACTTTCTAGAAGATATAATTGCAAATGTTCTTTTGAAATTTGAACTTCAAGTTGTAATTTTTCGGTGCCAAACCGCCTAAACTCAAATTTGAATGTTGTTTTGGCTCCAAACTAAAGAGGAGCTCTACTTATGGGTGGGTTTCTAATTTTTGGGTAACTTTTTGGGGACAAGTTCGCATATTGCGGAAGGGTGATTCTGTAGCTTTCTGTAACTTGCATGTGTTGTAGAACTTGGGGATTTGAGATCCTCTGCATGTAAGAAGCTCCATTTTCTGAATAATAAAATTATTCTCTTATTTGTGGGTTATTTCCTAAGTCTCGGGCTGCACCCTCATCAAGTGGTATCGAAGTGAGGTTTTCTTGAGCGTGTGGACAGATCGCCGATTGTGAGGCAGTTTGCACCAAGACTGTGGTTGTGGGTCGAGGTCAAGAAAGATACCTCTAAGAGTGATGCCTAGTAGGCGTGGTGGTGCCAGAGGTGGTCGAGGCAGCATAAATGCTGGTGGAAGAGATGCATTGGCAGCCCTCCAAAGACAGATTGATGCGTTACAAGAGCAATTGAGAAGAGGGTTAAACTCGAGGGAGGAAAGTGAGGATGAAGGAGAGGAAGAAGGTTTAGATGTAGAAGAGGAAGAAGAAGCAATTGATCAAGACCAAATGTTGCTAATAAGGGCCATTTTGAAGATTGGGAAAAGACCCAGAGCAGAAGTCCCCAGTTATTCCGGAAGTCTGAACCCAGAAGAGTTGATCGACTGGATCAACGAGCTAGAAGAATATTTTGAGTAT